>JAJJWW010015095.1:0-169593 GCA_023531295.1 Papaver armeniacum
TAGTACCCCTAGAAGCAACTCCATTTCATGCATTATGGAACGGGGGTATTGTAGAAAGTCAGGCTTTTCTACAATACTTGACTAAAAGTTGTAAAGGGTGATGTGATTCATGGTTCGACAATATTTTCCCAAAGTTGTAATTCTCTTTAAAAAAAAATTTGAAAGCCTAACACAACCCTTGCTTGTGTTGTAGGAATATCTTGGACAACAAAGGATGCGTATCGTAAAAATATGTAACACAACACTTGTATAAGTTGAAGGTCTATCTTAGACAACCTAGGATGTATCATAAAAATATTTAACACAACACTTGTATAAGTTGAAGAACTATCTTAGACAACCTAGAATGTGTATTGTAGATATATGTAACAACTCTTATTACTATTATGAATAAGATTTGCCACGACACTTATTAGAGTTGTAGAACTATGTTGGACAAAAGACACCTAGTTATGTTGTAAAGACATTCTTTCACAACTATTGGTTTGTGTAATTGAAATATGGAATACAACTCTTATTAGAAGTTGTGTGCATAAAACTATTTTGAAAAAAAAATTTATAGCTGAAACCGAATTGCCGAAAGTATTTCACATTCACATTGTCTGCGAGAGTAACACATTTACATTCATTAAAATTAACCATACGATTAACTACACACATCCAAAAAATGGCGCATCACTAACATACTTGAAGATTAAGATGTCTATGAGAACACTATTCGATCCCAAAGCATCACTAACATACTTGAACTCTAAAGTCGTCCTTCCAAAGATCCTAAACCCTCGCAAATGCAAACCAAAATGTACAAGTAGATATAGTCAAATGGGATATAGTAACTCGACATATAACAAAATGCGAGAAGACACGGTTAACAATCCAGTGCCTAATTATTTTGTGGAATAAGCCTGTACCTATGTCCAATGCCAAAAAGATAGCAATGATGTTTAATAAGCAAATGTTGTACATAAAATGATCCAAATTCGGCGCATGGCTAGTAACAACAGAAACAGCCTTTCATCGCACCGAACTTAGTGAAACGCGAAAAAAATAAAAATACAATTCATTACAAATTTACGTTTATCATGTGCCTAATACAGGTTTAAGCTTGGCGTGGACCAAAGGCACATGTATGCTTAGAAGGACTCTCTACACACAAATGTCGTGACTATACTAAAAGTGGTGATACCTTCATACATCGCATTAGATGGAGTCAACACAGAAATGCCAGGTGACCGTACTTATTATAGTGACTGTACTTATTATTAGGGATATGCTTTGTTTTGTAACTTGTTTTTTCTAAAATTATCAGATGATTATTAATGTTGAAAATTATCATATGTTTAAGGAATAAACCAGATTATGAGGTTAATTATTATAAGCAAGAGTAAATATGTGAAAAATCAAACCCGAGAAGCAAGAATGACGGTGTCTTTGTGAAGGTAAAGTGTGAAATGACTACGTCTTTGGTAATTCTCGCCACTTTCCTTGGTACCCACCAAATAGCCTAACGCGTGTTGGTTGTACAACATCACATCTATTCTGCGAAACCAAAAACATAAAATAAAACTAGTTAGTTTTCTTTCAACCAATGTCAACCATAGATATCAAATGAATCGCACCAAGAACTTACCATTTGTTGCGATTCCGAGGAAGCTCGTAGTGGTGGCGCGACCTGGACCATACTCGAGTTCGTTGAAATAAGAAGGTCTATCACCATCTCGAGGAGACTCTTCCATATCCTCCGATGCAAAGCAGGGATCATGTCATTGGTGGGAACTGCATAATCGACCCCTTTGCCTACAAATATATCTTCTTCATCAGCTCTTGCAACAATTGGGACCGGCTTTCTCTATTTTGCCGCGAAATTTCGGGAAGTGGTGATGGTGGTGGCAAGATCTCCATTTCATTCCGATGATTTGGCATTCCACGTTCGTGCAATGATGGTTTTTCATCTTCATCATAATCATTGGCAAGAGCAGAGATCTTTGCTATAACGAGAAACCAAACATGTCAACATGAAAGTTATAACCAGGAGAGACAAAAACTACACGGAAGCTTAATTTTCACTGAAATCGGTCAAAACCATCGGAAAGACAAAAAGGATACCTTTTACATCTTTGTCTTTTTTCTTCAGAACCTTTCCCTATGTCCCAAGGCGGAGATATGACATTATTTTAGAAATTCGTTACAGCACGTAACCATCAACACCGACGAATGGTGACCAGTTCTGCACAAGTAACGAAACAAAGAAACTCCAAAATCAACATCGAACTAAAGAATGAGATATGTATTATCACAGGAAGTAGAGGACATACCTCAAGCTGGGAAGTCAACTTTACTTCTATTGACTGTCGTAGGAATATCGTGAGAAAAGTTTAACCTCCTACATTGCATCAAACAAACGTCATAAGTGTCATTTTGAGAGTTTAATAAATACACACACCTCCTTCCCATTCTAACCAACCGAAACTTCAAATCAACACAAATCAAAAGTTTTCACCACATTCTAAACTCCGAACCAGGTCACACATCTCCCATTTTCCGAGATCGTAGGAGCATCCCGCAAAAGAATTTTGACATATGGTTTTTAACTAACTTTTAGAAACAAACTAAGGCCAAGACTGTATCAATCAAATATACAATATCCAAGGTATGTACCAATCAGTAACAAATAGGAAAAGAAGAACATAATGGAATTGTCTATCTACCTCGAGAATCCATTCAATGTATTTGACAAAATTCACATGGTGGTTAATATCTAAGTCACTCAACGTACCTGCATATTTTGTACCGCTATTATTAGTTTATCTTAGTTAAAGGTGATATAAAGAGAAATTAGCAAGATAAGTGAGTCTTAGTTAATAAACCAAAATGGAGCTAATTTACCATTAAACCATTATGGACAGAATCAAACTGTGTTGTCATGAAGTTTTGACAGCTTTAGTGTCATCTAAGATATGATAAACCATTGTAATAGGTGCCATCTCATCTCTCACTCGGGGGAAGTTTAGAAACTTTTCTTGTTTCCTTATTCATCATAATCCACACAGTACATTAAAAACTTAAGTTTTAAAGCAGGCCAATATTAATGTGGTAAACAACAATTAACAAGAGTCGAATTATTGGTGCAATTACCTGTTAGCTTCAACGAAAGTGTTTCTGATGTTGGCATTACGAATAAGCCAATGATTAGCAATACCATTCTTTAGGATGCACCACCAAACCAGTACACAAGTTCTTTAGCAGGGAACTATCAAAGTCTTTGGCAGTTTCATTGCAACAAAACAACAAGATCAGCCTTAGCCAACCAACACAACTCAATCAAGCTTACAACTTACAAGTTAAAAACAAGAAATCCCCAAATTCCAACCCAACTCAAAACAAACGTAAACAAGAAAATTCAATATAATTCTAACTCAATCAAAAGCCAAAAATCCCCCAAAGATTTCAACGTAATTCAAACCAAATCTGATACGAGAAATCCCTAATTTCAACTCAATCAAAAACCAAAACCAATTAAAATCAAAAAATCCCCTAAAATTTCAACCTAATCTCGAAAAACAAATTACCCATCAACAATTTTAAAACAAATCCTTAGCTGAAAAATGAGGAAAAAAATAATCTTCAAAATTCTAAACTCCTCAGATCATCATTGGAGTTAAAATCAGTTACAAGTTTAACTATTTAACAGCAAAGAAAGATAGATCTCAGTAAACATCGAAATAACAACGAATCATACTTTCTTGATGATACTGAAGTTTAAAGAGTGATTTCGTGTTACTGGTTTGGTTGAGAGAGAGAGAGAGACATGTAGGTGGGTGAGTTGTTAGTGTGAGAAACGGGATCTAGTTTAGCAGAAGATGCAGGAGAAGAGGAAATGGAGATGGGACAGAGAGATAGATTTAGGGTGTTCACTAGAATCCATGAATTTCTTCACCTATCTATCGATAGCAGCGACTGCATCTCCATCTTCATTTCCAATCCATTCATCATCAATTAATCGATGTGAGATTTGGTTTCGTTTGTTCAGATGTAGAATTTGAGTTAGGTTTTTTTTTTCTGAGGGAGGGGAAGATGAGAGACGAGAGAAAAGTGAGTGAATGAAGATAAGTGAGAGAAAAAAAAAATCGTTTTATCTAAAAGAATTTGAACGGCTAAGATGTGGTAGGATGGGGTCATACGGATTATGAAAATATTTGGACGGTATAGATTTAAGTTAAGAGTGTCATACGGATCAAGGAAAGTGTGTTTTCTTTGTGCTTTCTCTTTGTGTTAATACGAACTCATGTTTTTGGTTTAATATCAATCTTCGACATGAAAAAAAATCCAAAAAAAATATTAATAAATTTAGGACAATGTTATCGACATTCTGATATAAGAAAATCCAAAAAATGTATAAGAATGAATCGGGAAAATGAAAAATGAATTCGATAATTGGTGTGTTTCTTTGTGCTTTCTCTTTGTGTTTTTGTGCTTTCTCTTTGTGCTTCCGGTTTGAATTTCGACTAGTCACTTAGGTCACGAAGTAATTTTGACAAGTCATACAGGTAAGAACGACGAATCCATCCATTTACAGGTAAGATTTCTTCTAGATATTCTACGAAACCTTAAACAAACACTATTTATGCTTATAAGTATGCATACCAGGCTCCGAGATCGAAACCTGGCCGTGAGTTGACTACTCTAAGTCAGAAACTTGGTAAGAACGACGAATTCATCCATTTACGGGTAAGATTCCTTGAGATATTCTACGAAACCAAAAAAACCCTATTTCGCATATTGTATGCGTTTAGGATCCGAGATCGAAACCCTGCCACGAGTTGACTACTCTAATTCGTAAATTTGGTAAGAACGACGAATCCATCCATTTCTGTGTAAGATTTCTTCTAGATATTCTACGAAACCTTAAACAAACACTATTTATGCTTATAAGTATGCATACCAGTTCCGAGATCGAAAACCCGGCCGTGAGTTGACTACTCTAAGTCGAAACTTGGTAAGAACGACGAATTCATCCATTTAGTGTAAGATTCCTTGAGATATTCTACGAAACCTTAAAAACCCTATTTCGCATATTGTATGCGTACCAGGATCCGAGATCGAAACCTGGCCGCGAGTTGACTACTCTAATTCAGAAATTTGGTAAGAACGACGAATCCATCCATTTAAAGGTAAGATTTCTTCTAGATATTCTACGAAACCTTAAAAAAACCCTATTTTTGCATATTGTATGCGTACAAGGCTCTGGGATCGAAACCTGGCCATGAGTTGACTACTTTAAGTCAGAAACTTGGTAAGAACGACGAATTCATCCATTTACAGGTAAGATTCCTTCGAGATATTCTACGAAACCTTAAAAAAACCCTATTTCTGCATATTGTATGCGTACTAGGATCCGAGATCGAAACCCGGGCCGCGAGTTGACTACTCTAATTCGGAAATTTGGTAAGAACGACGAATCCATCCATTTGAGGTAAGATTTCTTCTAGATATTCTACGAAACCTTAAACAAACACTATTTATGCTTATAAGCATACCAGCTCCGAGATCGAAAACGGCCGTGAGTTGACTACTCTAAGTTTAAACTTGGTAAGAACGACTTAATTCATCCATTTACAAGTAAGATTCCTTCGAGATATTCTACGAAACCTTAAAAAAACCCTATTTCGCATATTGTAGGCGTACTAGGATCCGAGATCGAAACCGGCCGCAGTTGACTACTCTAATTCGAAATTTGGTAAGAAACGACTGAATCCATCCATTTACAGGTAAGATTTCTTCTAGATATTATACGAAACCTTAAACAAACACTATTTATGCTTATAATTATGCATACCAGGCTCCGAGATTGAAACTTGGCCGCAAGTTGACTACTCTAAGTCAAAAACTTGGTAAAAATGACGAATCCATCCATTTAGGTAAGATTCCTTTGGTATTCTACTTAAACCTTAAACAAACCTTATTTCTGCATATGCTATGTATACAATGCTCCGAGATCGAAAGCTGGCCGCGAGTTGACTACTCAAAGTCAGAAACTTGGTAAGAACGACGAATCCATCCATTTACAGGTAAGATTTCTTCGAGATATTCTACGAAACCTTAAACAAACACTATTTCTACTTATAAGTATGCATACCAGGCTCTGAGATCGAAACCTGGCCGCGAGTTGACTACTCTAAGTCAAAAACTTGGTAAAAATGACGAATCCATCCATTTACAGGTAAGATTCCTTCGGTATATTCTACGAAACCTTAAACAAACCTTATTTCTGCATATGCTATGTATACAATGCTCCGAGATCAAACCTCGCCGCGAGTTGACTACTCCAAAGTCGAAACTTGGCAAGAAACGACGAATCCATCCATTTACAGGTAATATTTCTTCGAGATATTACATGAAACCTTAAAAAAAAACCCTATTTTTGCATATTGTATGCGTACAAGGATACGAGATCGAAACCTGGCCAGGAGTTGACTACTCTAAGTCAGAAACTTGGTAAGAACACTAATTCATCCATTTACGAGGTAAGATTCCTTGAGATATTCTACGAAACCTTAAAAAACACTATTTCGCATATTGCATGCGTATTTAGATCCGAGATCGAAACTCGGCTCGCGAGTTGACTACTCTGGTCGAAATTTGGTAAGAACGACGAATCCATCCATTTATAGGTAAGATTTCTTCTAGATATTCTATGAAACCTTAAACAAACACTATTTCGCATAAATGTATGCATACCGGGCTCTTTAATCGAAACCGGCCGCGAGTTGACTACTCTAAGTCGGAAACTTGGTAAGAAACGAAGTAACCATTCATTTATGTAAGATTCCTTCGAAATATTCTACGAAACCTTAAACAAACCTTATTTCGTATATTGTATGTATACAGGGCTCCAAGATCGAAACCGTCGCGGAGTTGACTACTCTAAGTCAAAACTTGGTAAAAATGACGAATCCATCCATTTATTGGTAAGATTCCTTCTATATTTTTACGAAACCTTAAACAAACCTTATTTCTCGCATATGCTATGTATACAATGCTCCGAGATCGAAACTCAGCCGCGAGTTGACTACTCTAAGTCAGAAACTTGGTAAGAACGACGAATCCATCCATTTACAAGTAAGATTCCTTCGAGATATTCTACGAAACCTTAAACAAACCTTATTTATGCATATTCTATGCATACCATGCTCCGAGATCGAATCCTGGCCGCGAGTTGATTACTGTAAGTCAGAAACTTGGGAAGAACAACGAATCCATCCATTTACAGGTAAGAAATATATCGAAATTGATAAGAAATATATCGAATTGAACATCCCAGTTGAAGATTTGAGTTAAAATGACCATATTACCCTTACTAGAAATAAAGGTAATAAATATTACGGATATGTGAAAATTACTAAACTATCCTTATCTGAAATAAGTAAAGTAAATATTACAGATAGTGTAAATGATCATATTACCCTTCATGGAAATTTGTGCAATAAATATTATGGAGATTGTGAAAGTGACCTGACTACCCTTATCAAAAAAAAGTAAAGTAAATACTACTGCTTGTGAAAATGACCATATTACCCTTCTTGGAAATTAATGCAATAAATATTATGAAGACTATGAAAATGACCAGACCACGCTTATCGGAAAATAAGTAAACTAAATATTATAAATTGTTAAAATCACTATATTACCCTCACTAGAAATAAAGGTAATAAATATTATGGAGACTATGAAAATTACCGTGAGTACCCTTATCTAAAGTGAGTAAAGTAAATATTACAAATAGTGAAAAATGTATGTAATTATTTACAGAGAAGGCGTGTATGTGATTGTTTACAAGAGAAGGCTTCGTGTTTGTTTGCGGCTTACTCACTGAGCATTATTTTTGAGCATTACATTTTGTTTTACAACTCTTATGAAGGGTTGTCATAAAGTTAGTGTATTAAAGAACCACAAACTTGACATAACATGTAATAGTGTAGGTATGGTTAGTGGTGTAGACTTCCATAAGGAGGTTGAGGATCAACCCCCATCCTCATTTCTTCTAATGTTCTATATTTTTACTTCAACAACACTTATAAGTGTTGTTATACATTTTTATTAAAAAAAGAAAAAAAAAGCCAAAACTTGTGAACGGTAAGGATGGTTTGATGAGCTAGACGTCCATGCAAAGAGATTCATGTTCGAATCTCCCTATAACCTCATTTTTCCAACATTATATATTTTTACTTCAACAACACTTATAAGTGTTGTTGTAGGTTTCTATTTAAAAAAAAAAAAAAACCGAAACTTGTGAACCGAAAGGGTGGTTGATGAGCTAAACTTCCATGCGGTAGGTTCATGTTCGAATCTCCCTCTAACATTTTTTTCATTATCATATTTTTGTGTTCTTCAACAACACTTGTCGAATTGTGATAGGCTAAGTCACTACATATATGGAACAGAGTTGTTATAGCTAAATGTTGTCACAACTGTTTTGCTTAAGGAGTTGTCGTTTGTTTTCTTAGCGCAACCCCTTGTTTCCTAAGGGTTGGCAGTGATGATATAAGACAACACTTCCTTTGAAACCAGTTGTAAAACATAGGACTTTCTACGATGTTTAGAAAAGTGTTGTAAATCTCCAGTTGTAGATGTATATTTTTCCCGTAGTGTATAGGAGGAAGTTTGAATTTTGGCAACACTCTGCATTAAAGAAAAAAACCTGCTAGTGATTGTAGGGCTGTCAATGGATAACCGAATATTTGATATCCTTCTGAGTCCGTTCGGTTCGTTAGGATATTATCTAGAATTTCAAATAACGATATCAGATAAGGATACCTTATCTGATATTCTTAATTTAATGAAACGGATACGAAAAAGGCATATGATAACATCCAATATCCGTTAAAGAATGCATATGCAAAAAATAAAATAAAATAATTTGAGTGGTATTTATTTGTTAACTTGTAGTATATGAAGACGTAGAAATAAAAATACTATGGAAGAACAAAAACACAACTAGTTTTGTTGGTTGTGAGAAAAGAGGAGACTTTTGCAATTCTGATAGAGAAGATTTGAATTTTGTTTAAATGTACAGTAGAAACTCTTTTAATTAATACTCGATTATTTAATAAACTCTCTTAAATAATATTTTTGGCCGGTCCCGAGTCGGGGACAACGTGCCAAATTAATAATTCGCTAAAATTATAAGATAATACATTTTTGGTTACCTATGTAGACCCCATATGAAATATAAATTAATAATGCATATACATATTCAATATATTAGTGATTTACGAAGACTTTTTGAAAAATGATTTCATTGTCTTCTGTTTTTTGCTCAAATCAATATTGCTTTGAATTTCATCTCTAATTTTTCTTATCATCGCTTTGTAAGAATTTTTGGTGTTGTTTTCTCATAGCTCATTAAGAAATTATTTAATGTGATTGCCGCTTTAATAGCCTCGTTTCGTGAAGGAATTGTAGAACTTTCATCATCTTCTTTCACATCTTTAACAGTTCCCATAACGCTCTCGATTAGTTCTTCATCACCAATAATTGTGTAACTTTATTTTTTAGGATAATTTAAGACATCTTGAAATTCATTGAATTGCGATAGCCCAATTTCTCGATCAAATTTTGCAAGTCTTGAATGATTTCACTGTCTGTATGTTCATCCAAATTGTCTAAACTTGTGTTATCTGTTGATCTAAGTTTAGAATGACGAAAGCATCAATTTTATCTAAACTTGTGATAACAAATTTATTTATAAGTTATAAATTAATAATTATTAATTTATCGGTTGATTAATATCTCGTTTAATTAATAAATTTTGATGGTCCCGACAGCATTAATTTATAGAGTTTCTACTGTAATTTAATATAGTAATAATTTTAAAGTCAAATTTTCGCATTTGATCGAGGTTGGTTTTATTTAGTTGAATTTCGTTAGGGCTTCGTTCATTTGTTTGTAATTTATCATATATAGAGAGAAAGACTACAAAAGAATTTAAATTATTTTTATTATAATGAATTACTATCGGATATTACCAGACATTATTATGGGGACGGATACGAAAAATATTTTTGAATGTCGGATTCTATCGGATATCGAATATCCGGTAATCCGAGGTACCGTTGACAGGCCACCAACTCATGGGGGCTTCAAGTCACCAACTCATGATGAAATCTGAGTTCTTGCTGATACTTTGGCTGGTTATTTATTTAATCTCTTCATCTAATCCTTAAGATTTTCTCTCTACTAATATTTTTTTATTATTGTTTAATTTTTGTTATCGTCTCTGTCTCCTCTTGATCAGTTTGAATTTGGAGTATTGTAACCTAATTGATTTCTTGGTCGCGTGGAGTTTTCGTTCGCCCAAGGTACGTCGTAGGTAAGACCTTGTCAACAGTTACTTGTTTAAACCCCCACATCTGTTTAGTATTAATCGCAAGAAGCTGTGGCATCAATTTGGCGAAAAACAGTAAAATAATATCTAGTGCAGGTCATGCGCGCAACAATAAGTACGTAGCATTTGGTCAACCACCAACTAAAAAACTTCGAAATTCTTTTCCTCTTGGGCGCCCTTTCCTCTTTAGCAGTTGCAATGGGGATAGATCATTGCAAGCAAGGGCGGTCAATCCCTTGTTGGCAGGTCATGTAGCCCCTAATAATGAAAACGACTGGTCGGATACTGTTTGTGGTCGGGTCAGAACAATCAGTGACGGATCCAGGATCTTATGTTGATAGGGGCACTTCGTAGAACTTTCTAAATTTTATTAATAACCTCTGAGTTAATACATATTTCATACTTGTCCCCTACAAATTGGTGTACTTCTGAATCGTTGTATGATAACTTCATTGTCTATAGCATCAAAGACATCTTTCTCAATGTAACAAAACGAAATATTATTCATCCGATGCAAATCTTCCATCCGGTTCCATCCAGTCGTAATTATTACCCAGCGTTGATGATTCTCACCTTCAATGTTCATATGTTCATATATATACATTCAAACTTTTCTTAAGAAATTTTGGGAAAAAAGAAACGGTATTGCACAACTTAACTTTGTAGTTAGGTTATATGCTTTTTTTTTTTATAGTAGAGGCCTAATGAATCGGTTCAAGCTGATACCCATAACTAAAGGAAGTTTTAATTTTTGCCTATTTTATAGCAAAATATATTATATGCATTAATTAGTAATTATCTTGTTACCTATATAAGGAAAAAAAAAAAAAAAACTTAATTTGAAGTTTCGAATGGTATAAAATGTAAACAGATTCACTAGAATAACAAACAAGTTATTTTCTTTCCTTTTCTTTAGGAAATTTAGCGCAAAATATTAGTAGGATGGATATTTTTTTGGAAATTCAGCATGGGCACGTGCCTAAGTGTGCCTGCATGTAGATCCGTCCCTAAGAACAAGACGATTTTTGGATTAGCCGGGGCGGGTGTTCCGGACGGGACAACATCGGTAGGGCGGGATATACTCGGCAGCGACGTCATCGGGAGAGCGGATTTGCTCTCCTTGGAAACAAGGACGATGACGGAATCGTTGGTTGAGATTGGCTGAGCGAAGAGTGTTCCCCTTGGATTGGATTTCCGCCTTGGGCGCCGAGGCGGTCTGGCCACGCCGGCGGGGCATAAAATGCCTGCAGCCCTCACGGCCTTATTAGGGGACAGCTCCTCCCCCAAACCTACCTAGCCCAATGAGCATAGAGGGAAACAAGGGTATTTCTTATTAGGTAGCTGGCTTCTACTACTGCTATGAGCACTACTACTGCTATGAGAAGACTTATTGTTTTGACAATGGATTAGTTAATGATCTTTATGTCTTCTCAAATACAAAAGAAGTGATTATCTTATTGTTTTTTGTGGAGAAAAAAACAATCAAAGATGGGTCTAGTTTTGTACGAGTAAAGTGTAGAAAAAAAAAAGGGAAAAAAAAGTATAAGCTAGCTAGGGAAATTAAGATCAAGTCTAAAGGAATTTGGGCTAGTTTTGCTCGTCCAGCTAGCACGGGTACTCATTACAGACCTAGATCCCTCTCTCGTTATATATACTCTTTTCCATGAGGAAACATTTTGTTGTGTAAAGCTTAATATGGTGTGGTCGAGAAACTGTAACCGGGTCTACTACACAAGTCTCACTTACTTCTACTACATAGACCGTTAGTTATGAACACTACCACAGCTCTAGGCTTTAAATTCAAGCTTCATCAGCTGGAATCCTATCAGCGAGACTCATTATCGTGATCTTTTTGTAATACAATATAATTTTACTTGTGATAGACATGAATGGTTAACTTTCTGTGTTGTTATTTTTATGCTTCTCTTTTAGCGAAATTTTGACTGCACCACCCAAACTTGAGATAGACATGAATGGTTAACTTTCTGCGTTAGCCAAGATCTATCTCGGGAGATAGAGAACGTTTAAACTTTTGGTTAACTTGAGTTGATAGATGATAAGGGTTTTTATTTACACAAAATTGGTCAATTATTAACCCAATAATAACAATTCCTGGGTGAAAAAGACATGTAAAATTTGTTACTGTTTAAATGGACGAGAATGTAAAAACAGCCATGATGTAAACAGTTTCATCCTACCCATTTTCAAATACTTTTTCTTATTTTTAATTTACATCAGGATACATCCAGTTTCACCCTCACTATTTTTAAGTTTAAGCCATGATGAATCCAGATTCATCCATGCTATTTTTTGATGTCCATTTCACCCATACTAATTTTTACTCGTCCATTAGAACCTTGTTTTAAAAATATTTGGACAATTGACCCAATTTCCGTTTTATTTGATATTTTTTTAATTTCCGCTTATTAAGTATTACAGGTGGGCCCAAACTCTAACTTAACCGAATGGGGGACTAGAAACAAGGGACGATAGACCAACCGATTATATCCCCAGAATCGTCCGACACTGGGGCCAGCCGGAGAAAACAGGGTGGGATTGGGAGTGCAGTCAATATATTTTCTTAAAAAAACATTTGATAGTAGATTTGTCTAGTATACATTGCCGATAAAAGGAATAAACAATCGAAAATGATTAACATTCCGGGAGAAAATCCCGGGAAAATTACCGAGCGAGATACAGGGGACTCACTTCAGCCTTTTAGAATCAAAATATAGAGAGGGCTCCCGTTCTTAGCCTCTGGATTATCCTACGAGACTTTACCCTGTGACTTTTAGGTGTCAACGTAGCAGTGTTAGCAAACATTTATTTGTTAGTGCCTGTGGCCCATAGACGTCGGTCCATCTAGTTACCTAGAGTTTACCTTTACATGTATATAAAGGAAATTGTATCGTCCACGTAACCCTATTATCTTGATTAATGTAAACTTCTCTTTGCCTCTTTACTTTCTCCGTATTTTCCACTGCAACACGTTATCAAGCACGACTCTACCACTTTGTGCAAACAAAAATTCATATTAATTTTTATCGCTTGAGATCACTCATGGATTCCTTCACGAAGATATTAGCGTGGTTCTGATTAAGATTAATTCTTATTATTGGATGTGATATCATGTATTTTCGTTCCACAAAAGAATTTCGTTTTCATAGTATTTTCGAGGGTTCCACGAATGTATGATTATCAAACATAAATATTTCACCATTAGATTTTCACGAAATTTTAGTATGTTCACCCTAATTAGTTATTATTCACTCTGTTAAAATTGGCATCTGCTTTCAGCCATTACAATGTCTCAGTGGGTTACAATAGGGATGCAAATTTTTACTAAGTGTAATTTTTCTTTCTCTGTTTTTCTTTGCTACTCCTTGTAGTTTTTTTTTTTTTCTTTTTTTTGGGTACATTCTCCTCTTTTTAATAAAATCTATCTCTTTCTATAAAAAAATAGAAAAAACGTTATTGCTCTTTTGTCCAAATTAAGATGGAATGACCTTCATATTTCCCTGAATTAAATGAATAAATATCTTCGTTACTATTGTGTTGAAAGTGTTGATAAATGTGCTGCAAAAATATCCAAAATGAAGATGTCGGCTCGGTGGTGGCGATTCATTTAATTAACTTGCCAAAGAGGCATTCACAATTTAGCGCAAGATTTACCATCTCATCAAAAAATGTAAAAAGATAATCTAGATATAAATTATTACAATTAACCAGTAAGTACTTTATCAAAATGAAGGTGCCAGTTATTTGTTCGTTGGTGGTGACATTTATTCATTTCCTTAGATAGTTTGCCAGTAAAGCATTCACAATTTAGCAGAAGATATTAGTCTAGATATAAATACGAAAATGATTTGTGACTCCCAAATTTAGTGCTCCCAATGCTCCCAATGATTTGTGACTCCCAATGATTTGCAGATTGATATTATATCATGTTCTCAAGAAGAGAAACACATCAAAATCAACAATAAAACTTGGAAATACGGTTTATTAGGATTTTGTTAAGAGAAAGTCCACCTAAGCGCCACCTAATATTGGGAGCAGCGGGAGTACTAAATTTGGGAGTCACAAATCATTTTCGAAATAAATACCATCGAGAAAAAGTAAAAGAACTAACCGATAAATATTTTATCATTTGACTAGAGAAGATTCCAAAATAAAGATGCCGGCTATTTGTCCGTTGGTGGTGGCATTTGTTAATTTCCTTAGGTAGCTTACCAAAAACGTATTCAAAATTTTGCAGAAGATGTTAATCGTTAGTACTTTAATAGTCTAGATATCTCTTCAAGATGTTAATCGTTAGTACTTTAATAGTCTAGATATCTCTTCCAGAAAAAAAAAATGAAAATAAGAAACCTGGTTAAATTGGGGCCTATGGTGATTAATTGGGGCCTATCACTACCTGACAAAAAAAAAGACATTTTGAAATAAAATGGAATACCCCTTAACCAATTATTTTTTAATGGCTAATTTACCCCTGATTAATTAGTGTTAATTCGGGTGATTGGTGGTTAAATATCGTGTTAGATGTGAAATTAACTTGTTTTAATGAATCATTTGAACATGAAAAAATTTGAAAATTTGAAATTGTTTGAAGAACACCAACTCAGAATCGATTTATGTTGTCATTGGTATCAACCGATTGTAACCTCAAAAACATACATAGATTTTTTGAAACTTGCTTCTACCGAGAATCGGCTTATATGGACATGAAAATCAACCGATTATCCAGAATCGGTTTATCTGGGCATGAACATAAACCGATTGTGGGTAAATTTTTTTTTTTTTTATCTATGAATTATGTGTCGTTAAACATCAAATAAAATTAAAATTCATTCTATACGCGAGTTAAGATGTCAGATCGTTTAAGATGTTATACTCGTTTTCAATTCGAGTATAAAGTTATACTCGTTTTCAAATTGGGTAAAATCATACAGAACTATTTTCATTTTCATTTGTAACCGAAATGAAATCGAGTATGTTTTAATATTCATTTTATGATCGAGTTAATTAACTGAAAAAAAAAATGGTTTAACTAGAATCGGTTTCCACGATACATATATAAAAACTGATTCCTGACATTGCACAACAGGAATCGGTTTATAAAAATGCTCATGTAATCCGATTCTAAAAAAAAAAAAAAAAAAAAAACACAGAAAAATAATTATCTCTCCCATACCAGAATCGGGCTATGTGGGCATTAACGTAAACCCATTTTGGTTCAATTTCCTCCAGCCAGAATGCCCATCCAGGACAATCGATCTTTGTGGGCATAAACAACAATCGTTTCTAAATGAAATCGGTTTACAAGTGCATTGACGTAGACCGATTCTTATAAACCCAAAAAACTTTGATTTAAAGAAATTGGATTGTTTGAGTGATTACATGTTATTGAAACCTACACTAGGGGATTGGGTTAATAAAAAACTACCTGATTCGAGCTAAAACGAAAAATTACCTATTTTAGTGAATTTGGTGATTATCGACAATATTTTCGTTTGATTTTGAATCTTAATTTTGATGGAGATGGAAATGGAAATGGAGCTAGAAATAATTTTGATTTGATTAGGTTTCTTTTTCTTTTTGTTATTAGAATTTAATGAAGATAAATTGGTAGTATTAAAATTTTATAGAGGGTAAAACGGTAGTTTCATCAAACTTAGACACCCCTTATCATTTTCTATGGGGTAGATAAATAAATCCATAGGCCTCATTTAATCACCATAGGCCTCAATTTAGCCAGGATAAGAAAAGGGTAAAAAAAAAGGAACGGATCCCCTAAATTAATTTTTTTTGACTTCACTTGTGACTTAAGTTTTTAGGCATAGATTGGATTAAATCCGGCCACACAAAATTTGGAGTCAGAATACACTAAAGCGGGGGTATATTAATTATATGTCCCTACTTTTAACTCCCTACAAATATATCCTTATGCAACAATAAATATGTCCCTCCTTTTTTATAGCCTTATCCATTTAATATTAGATTACCTTAATACCCTTATCCATATAATATTTTTCTTTATTTCAAAATAAAACAAATTTCTTACTCTACCACTTCACCACCACCACTATCACCACCACCACCACCACCAACATTCAACTACCATTCCACCACCACCACCACCGTTCAACAACCACCACCTACCAACCGCCACCACCACCAATATTCCACCACCACTCCTTCACCACCACCATTACACCACCACTAGTCTCGCTGCCGCCACCACCACAAATTCATCGCGCCGCCCGCCGCCACCACCGTCGCCCGCCGCCACCATTACTGGCCGTCACCGGTTCAAATATTTTGTATCAACAAAAAAGTAGTTGATCCATTTCAGCATTGATCAAACAGTGGATGTTTATCCATTGCAGTTGGATCAACAGTAGAAGTTTATCCATTGCAGTTGGATCAACAATGGATGTTTATCCATGCTGATGGAAATGCTACCACTTCATCAGCTGCAGTTTCAAATTCACCAACAAAACCATCAATGAAGAGAAGTTTATCTAGTTTATCCAAGAAAAAGGATCAACAGTAGAAGTTGATCCAATTTTAGTGGATCAACAATGGAAGTTGATCCATGTAAAATTGGATCAATAATGATAGTTTATCCATGTAAAATGGAGTGAACATGGCGTGAGTCGAACACGCATCATCTGACATGGAGTCGGGCCATGCTACCATTGCACCACAAGTTCAACATTAGAACAAATTTACATGATTTAAACTACAAAACATGAGTTCAAAGGATCAACTATGGTAGTTGATCCCATATAGATGGATCAACAACCATAGTTGATCCAAAATATATGGATCAACAACCATAGTTGATCCAATATCACTGCCTGCTTCAACCCAGATAACCACCATATTTCATTACCCGTAGCTTCATAAACACCAACGGCTCCAAGACCAGCCTTAAAAACCAATCTCAGTTGGATCAACAATAGAAGTTTATCCATTTGGATTGGATCAACAACCATAGTTGATCCAATATCACTTTCGCTTCAAACCAGATAACCACCATATTTCATTCAAAGAACATGCTTCAATCTCTGTAACAACAACTCATACCAACACCGCCACGAACTCATACAATAAAAGCCACCACTATCACCCAGGTGCAAACAAACATCCAAGACCACCCGCTTATAACAACACCTTCCACCACCACCACCACAACAAAAACAACAATACCAAAAATGTTTCTATCACCACCACCACCACCACCACAATAGTACAACAAACTCCATTTGCTTGGTTTAGAATGAATCACAATCAAGAGCTCAATTTAAATCAAAAGAAAAAAAACAAAACCATGTTGAACCTAAGCCATACACCTTCTTCACACTAGTCTTACATCTAATGCTAACAACTCACTCAATAACAAACATCAACAACACAAGAAACATCGAGAGGAGACTTTCTTACTAATTGAAATACGCGAGGAAGAAGCTGCAAATAATATACTTCTTTCCGTAATTGGATAATCCATTGGGCCAGTTGTGTTGCAGGCTTAAGCTTTGCTCGTCAGTGGAACGGAATTGCTAAAAAAGACCGAAATGAAACTAGTAAGGAACAACTAGACTGGATCCGAAGCTTGAATACGAAATGTGACACCAAAAACATCAATCTCTCCTCTGAATCACCACCAACTCGAACTGTTCAAACCTCAGATCACAACCGATTCATCTCAATCTTCCATGTACGTTCTTGGTTTATTGCAGCATCTCCATCGCTTGACAACAACAACAAACCCTGACTGCTTTCGATCTAATTGCGTAAACTTAAACTATCATCTTATCGGGATCTAGATTCTGATTCAAAACCCCTTAGATTCAATCTCTAATTCACCTTTGAAGCTGCAACTTCTCTTCGTTATTTCTCAAAATATGTTCTTAACTCTCTCAATTTCTCTGTAACTCAAAATCAGATCTCGTTTTCTTTGGGTATGATTTTAAAAAGCGATTATAGAAGAAGAAGAAGAAGAAAAAGAAGGTTTCATATCTTGCTGATACATCTCGATTGTCGGCGGCGAAGGTAGGAGAATTTGCAGAGGTGGTGACGATGGAGATGCTGCTAGTGGTGGTGGAGCAATGGGGGTGTTCGCTGCTAAATGAAGAAGAAGAAGAAGTAAGTAAGTAGGGATAGACCTAGATAAAAACAATAGATAAGAGGCAAATTTGGGAAGAAATAAAACCTTATTGGACCCCTGATGGGCTTAGGGATGAAGAGGGACATATTTATTGTGTGATAAGGATATTTGTACAGACCATCAAAAGTAGGGACAAATATTCAATTACCACCTAAAGATAATTGGAAACATGCCATGTCCCTTTAATTCATCTTCGTCGTTATAAAAAATTCATACAATATTACTTGCTGTCACCATAAATCAATCCAAACCTTAATAATCATGATATGAATTATTCCACCTAAAATCACATATGGTCGGAATTTTTCCTTACTTTGGGTTTCCCAGTTATGAAAAGCTTATTATGTTTTGTTACTGGAAAAAGGTTTCGTTCTTCGGTCATGTTTTGTTCTTGGATTTACGAGTTTATTATGTACTTCTAATGAATCTCATCTCAGTTGGAGTGAGATCATGATTATCAATGGGAATTTTGACAAAATACACCCTGTGGGGTTTGTATTTCCTAAAATACACCCTGTGGGGTTTGTATTTCCTAAAATACACCCATTATTTACTTAATTGATAAATTACACCCACTTTAACGTTTTCTGTTAAGGCCCACCATCCATGGATCTGACCGTTCATCAACTAATTTAATCAACGGTCTAGATGTAAAAACAGAGAAGCGAAATACCAATTATATCCTTTGAGTGATAAAAGTGACGGAGAGAAACCGAGTGTTTCATTTCTTCCCTTTGTTTCTCGTTCTATTCTTCCCTTTGTTTCCTTTGTTCATTCCCAAAAGAGATTATAGATCGATTTTTAAAGATATTATAGATCGAGCAACATAAGAAATTTTAAGAAGTTCGACGCGATGAAGACATCAAAGGAGAAGAACAAGATGAAGCGTAGGGTAGGTTTCTTCAAACCCTAATTTCGTTTTTTTTGTTTGTGCGATTTTGATTACTCACGTGGCTATTTGACGATTTGATGAGAATATTTGATGAACCCTAATTTTTGATAATATGATTTTCCGTTTTTATTGAATTTCCGAAATTTGGGTCTGTAAACCCTAATTTTTCATTGGTTATGCCGATTTTGAAATCTGTAATTTTGAATGATGAATTGATTGTTCATTTATGTAGTTTTTCAATTTTGTAATCTAAATTGATTGAAATCTGTAATCTGTAGTTTTTCAATTTTGAATGATGAATTGAAAAACCTAATTTCTTATCGATTTTTCATTTCTTTTGCAATTGATCTCCGTTGATTACTAATTGCTCTCTGTTGATTTTTATGCAAAGGTATATTCCTTTTAGGGACATAAATATTCATTGTTTGGGTCTGAGAGTTCGGGTTTGTCTTTCAAAAGTAACATTTTAGAGACTTAATTCATCTAAAGCTATTTGAGGAAATGGTGCATACTAGGTACAAGCTTGGTAATAGACAAAAGGTTCATTTTTTGTGGTTGAATGGTGATGACCCAAACATGCCAGTATATTTGTTGAATGATGGGGATTTTGATAGGTTTTGGAATGAGGCTGAACCTAATGGTAAGGGATTCATTGAACTTGAAGCTTCATCATTAACTCTGAAGATGAGTATGATGCAGATAAGATGAAGAAGGTAATAGTCACACCAAAGAAGAAAATTGTGGATTCTGTAAAGAATGTAGCTGTTAGGAGATCTCCTAGACTTGAAGAAAAAAAGAAGCTATTTGAGGAAATGGTGGATTCTGTAAAGAATGTGGAATATAGCCATGTTAGTGTTAGAAGATCACCTAGACTTGCTTTGATAAAAGGAGGATATTAGATGAAAAAATGGGTGTTGAACATGTGGAAAATGAACAAATGGGTGCAAAACAAGTGTCAAGAAAATTGGGTTTTATGGATTTGTTGAATCAAAGTTGAAAGTACTAATGCATTTTCAAGTTTGAGTCAGACGTTGTTGGTGATAACTTGTTGAATGAAGGGTGTAGCAGTCCAACAATCACTAGTAGTTGAAGATGAAGATGGAAAACTTTTAATGGGGATTATTGGTTAAGTGTCATAAACAATGACCAAATTGATGAAGATATAATGATGGATGATGATTATGTTATTCAAGTAGAGAATGTGGATGCTTTTTGATGATTGTCACCCCAGATAAAGCAAATGGAACCTCCTGTGTTGTTTGATAGTGATGAAGATAATGACAGAGATTATGTTCTTGAGTTTGGTAAAAAGTTTATCAAAGGGAAGAAGATGTTAGTGATGAAGAAGATTATGAAGAGGGTGTTGAAGTAAAAGATATATTGTTCAAGAACAACCGATTGGTTTGAAGCATGGAAAACCGACTACAAAAACCACTTTGATAAAGAAGAAGGAGAGAACCAATGTTCCCCGAATATGAAGACATACCCACTATTGATCCAAGTACCATGGTTGTTGGTACCACTTTTGCTAGTAAGAGAGCCTTTAAAAGGCATCTAAGAGCTCATTGTGTGTGAATGAGTGCCGTAGATCTGATGAGACTTATCGATGCTGGGGAGAGTGAAGGCTATATGTAGATTCAAGAAGGAGTATGGTTGTCCATGGTTTGTGTATTGTTCAAAAGGGGAAGAAGACTCAGTAGCTGGACAATTACTAGTGTGAGGTGAATCATTTAGATACATGTGTGTGATCCAAAAATGTATAACAGTAGCTGAGATAAGCATTATGTTTGTCGGTGGGTGTTGGACAAACTGAAGACCACTGCATTTGAAGTTATTCCAAAGCCAGATCAAATAAAAGAAGATTTTTTGGCAGAAACTAATGTTAACATCTCATATCACACAGCTTGGAAAGCTAGGAACTTGGTTCTAGAAGCTTTGTATGGGAACTATGAAGTTAGTTTTAAGCTTGTACCTACTTTCTCTGCAATATGCTCACTAGAACTAATAAAGGATCTGTGGGTATCTATACATTTGCAAAATCGATAAGGGTTTTGAAAGTATGACGATCGGTTTCTTGAGCACTACAAGGATTTAAGGATGGATGCAGGCCTGTAATTGGGTTAGATGCTTGTCATCTTACTGGTAAATTTGGTGGTGTGCTAATGGCCGCAATTTGGACTAGATGCACAAAATAGATTGGTACCTTTAGGGATTATGGTTTGCCGAAGCGAGACTATAGAGAACTGGACTCTATTTCTAACCCACTTGGCTCCCTTTATCAAAAAGTCTTGATGTACCAGTTACATTCATTTCTGATAAGCGTAAAGGATTGCAAGAAGTCATGGCTCTGCTTGTATTTGGTAAAACTCCACCACGAGATATTGCTATAGGTAATAATCTTTACATTTTCACTTGTTTGTTTTATATATTTTAAGTCTAATTTTTCTCACAAACACTATTTTGTTGTATTAGCGGAGCACTTAAGTAAGAATTTCAAAAAGAACTACAAAGGCTTTGAATTGCAATCTCACTTATGGAATGCAGCAAGGTGTTATAAGAAAAAACATTTTTTTGTAAGTTATCTCACCTACTCCTTAGTTATCTCAGAAATTAGTTGTACCATTTTAAGACTTAGTTATGTTTTTTGAAGGAAAACATGGCACTTTTAAAGGCCGCAAATGAGAGTGCTTATCTCAGTATCTTATGAAAGAAGATCCTGCTTCATGGTCAAGGGCCTTCTTTGATAGCACATGTTTCGTGAACATTTGAACAACAATTTTTGAATCCTTTAACTCTATGATATATAAATTAAGGGATAAACCTATTTGTAAGTTGGGAATGATGTATACACAGGTTGGTTATGGCTTTGTTTTATAAGAGGAGGACTGAGTCAACCAAGGTGGAAAGATGGGGACTTGGTTCCAAAGGCAGTTGAATTGATTAAGAAGATGCTTAAATTAGTGGGAAAGTTTAAGATGTATGTGCAAAGCGTGGTAAGATTTTTGAAGTCACAACAGGGCTACAACCACTATGTTTACAATTGATGTGGTTGAATTGCAATGTAGTCTGTCTGCTGAGTGGCAGATGAGGGGTTCCCATGTCAACATGTAGTATGTGCATTGAAGAAGATTAGAGCTGATTGGCCTAAGTAAGTACATTTTTGGTACAACCGCATCTCTTGTCTTAAATTTTGTGTACTAACTTATGCATTTACTTCAATAAGTCATCTTTTGTCTTCAATTTTTATGTACTAACTTATGCATTTACTTCATTTTTGGTGTTGTGTAGGTACTGCAGCCATTATTATACAGTTGAATCATGCAAGGCCACATATGCACCAATTATACACCCTTTGGATGACCCAAAAGACTAAGGTGAAGGTAACCTCCATTACATTCTCACCTTTATTGGTTGAAGTAAAGTATACAAATATTAGGGTTCCTTTTACAAAAAGAATCTTATCTTTTTCATTTACAAAAAGAATCTTATCTTTTTTCATTCCCTTCTCTTTCCGGTCAAATGGAGCTGAATAATCCCATCTCAAACGGATCCGCAGGAAGGCCTAAATCCAAAGAAGAAGGCTTATGATGAACCAGTGGTTGAAGTGAAACTTAGAAGATGTAC
Organism: Papaver armeniacum; assembly: GCA_023531295.1. Classification (NCBI taxonomy): domain Eukaryota; kingdom Viridiplantae; phylum Streptophyta; class Magnoliopsida; order Ranunculales; family Papaveraceae; genus Papaver; species Papaver armeniacum. The sequence continues at coordinate 23,071 of JAJJWW010015095.1, forward strand.
CAGGTGCAAAAAAACAGGCCACAACAAATCAACTTGCAAAGGAGGTGAAGTTGGAAAGAATCCCTAAAGGATATAGGCCAAGAACTCAAGTTGATGCTGCGATTTTACTTGCACAGATCCATCACAACCAAGTACTTCTATGAGTAAAAAAAAAGAGTGAAGAAGATTTCACAAACTGTGTCACAAACTGTGTCACAAACTGTTACTCATCCACAGTTTGGATCTGTTCAACAAAATGTCACACAAACTGTTCAACCAATGAGGAAGGCTAAGAAGAGCAAGAAGAATTGATTTAGTTTATGTCTCTGTTTTTTGTTTATGGATTGTAATAGGGATTTCGCTTTTGGATTGAACTACTTTTTCTTGAATTAAACAACTTCAATGTTACATAACTTGTTTGCAGATAAGATTACACATGAATTTTTCAAGTTCCTTACATAGTGTTTGCGATTCATAACTTTGTTTTTTAAAAACAATAAAAACGAGATCTGAAGCCCATTCCAGATGCTTGACGAGACATTGCACTTAAGGTAAGCAATGTCTTTGTTGTGTTCATTCTTGCTTACTAAAAGATTCGGTTGTCCTTTGCGGTGTGTTTTGAAGCATGGTTGGTTGTGTAGTGGACAATCTTTCATCACATGTGCATTCCCACAAACGAGAGCGACTCCCATCTTTTGGTAACTTCAACATCAAGCTTTTTACAGGATCTATGGCATCATCAAGCCATTCAAAATATGTGCAGGTAACATTTGAGCACTTCAAAAACATTTTTCCATAAGTATCAGTTGTGGTGGATTGAAGTATCTGCCTTATACCATTACAAGGTACTTGTTTGCACCTTGTATACAACCATGGACAAATTTTTGTCTCATGAGTGCCACATTCATGCAGATTGAACATTCAATCATGATTTTTTCTCCTTGTTTTTTCTATTGCTGCTACTTGGTGAGTCTTTTTGACCTCTACTCATGGCTTTTTTGTGTGATTGAAAAGAAGGGGCTTGAAGAAGAGAATTAGGTTTCACCACTGGTTCTTATAGTTGTGAGAAAGATGGAGTTAGGGGTGTTTTAGACATTTTGACTTTTCGACAGCTGTACACATAATAGCAGTTAACCGTTTTATTGAAAAAACGGATGGAAACGTTAAAGTGGGTGTATTTTATCAATTAAGTAAAAAACGGGTGTAGTTTAGGAAATACAAACCCCATAGGGTGTACTTTATCAAAAACCCCATTATCAATAACATTAAATAATTAACAACCAACCTCAATTAGATCGTCCCTTTCTTTGAATCAAGCCTATGTCCTACATTTCCAAAATTAAATGATAATCCTTTCAATTACTATTTTCTCATTAAAACTGATTTAGTCTCATGTTTCGATTTATGGAAACGCTAACTAGATGAATAGTACCTATTGAAGTAGCTGTAGAACTTGTGAATACTTGATGACCAAGAAGATTACGAATTGAAGGTAGATTTCATATGACATGTTTTTCAGATATAGGGTGAATATTTTTTGTTTGGCTTGAGACGGCTAGCTTAAGTCTATATATTGTTAAGGCTTAAAATTTGTACGGTCAGATTTAAGTGGATCCATGGCTAGAAACTTAAGTCATAAATTAAGTCAAAAAATTGAAGTTAAGGGATCCGTTCCCAAAAAATAATCTAGATATAAATTGGTGTAATTAACCAGTAGATACTTTAAAGGATCTCATGCAGCTGGAATAATTGATGCAGAAGCCGGAAAGTGTAGAGCTATTCTTGAAGGACTGAGATGGGCAAAAGCAATGGACTTAGACAGCATACATCTCATATCTAATGCTGAGACAGTTGTAAACTCGATCACCAACAGTACTCTTTCAGTACGATGGGAGAATAGAAAGATTATTCAAGAGATTAAGCATTTGCTTATCACTTTTAATTTCTCTAAGGTTTCTTATGTTAGTAGGAATTTTAATTCTATAGCAGATTCCATTTCGAAAGTAATACTAAGAAGAGATAAACTTCTATTAGAAAAATTTAGTCATGATGTTTCACATCTTCAAAATGTGTTATCAAGCCTTTTAGATCCTGGTATTTCTTAATAAAATCACTCCCCTTTATCTAAAAAAAAAACCACTAGATACCTTTACTAGAAAAGTACGTATTCTAGAGTTCATATTCTAATATGCAAAAAGCAAAAACAAGGATACAAAAGCTAGAGAGATCGACCACTGCCCACTATTGGGAAGAAAATGTTTGCCAGTGTGTAAAACGCATGATCAACTTCTTCCTCATCCTCACCTTTTTAAAATACAGTGACAACTGAAACCATCACACATATTAATTCCCCATCTCCAATAATGGAATCTCTATGGTTCATAATTATCGTAATCAAACTCTCCTTATGTGCAGGTCTATTCAATCTTCTTCACAAAACTCCAAAAAGATTACCACCTGGTCCTGTTTCAATCCCCTTCATAACAAGTTTCCAATGGCTTAGGAAACCACGCGAAGCTTTAGAACCAACTCTCAGAAGTCTCAAAGAAAAATATGGACCAATCATAACTTTATCAATTGGTCATCAGAAATCAATTTTCATTACCAACTCAAGTTTAGCTCATGAAGCCTTAATTCAACATGGAGCAATTTTTGGTGATCGTCCACCAGCCTCAGCGACAACCACAATTGCTTCAAGTAATCAACATACTATAAGTGATGCTTCTTATGGTCCATTATGGAGATTACTTCGGAAAAATCTTACGCTTCAGATTCTTCATCCATCAAAGATCAAATCATTTTCACCAGCTCGAAAATGGGTGTTAAATATAATCAAGTCAAGTATTAAAAAACAATCTAGTTCGGGGAAAAACCCTGTTCTTGTTGTTGATCATCTTCAATTTGGTATGTTTTGTTTACTTGTTTTTATGTGTTTTGGAGAAAAACTTGATGAGGAAAAAATTAGACAAGTTGAATCTGTGCAGAGAAATTTCTTATTGGGGTTTACAAGATCTGAGTTCCTAAACTTTTTTCCAAAATTAGGAAAAATTATTTTCAAGAAAAAATGGGGAGATTTTTCTAAGTGGAGAAGTGATCAAGAAGAGGTACTAATTCCTTTAATTAGATCAAGACAAGAAAAAATGAAAAAAACTAGTAGTGAAAATCATGATGAGAAATCTTCCTTAGGGTTTTGTTATGTTGATTCATTATTGAATCTTGAATTACCTGATGAAGGTGGAAGAAAACTGACTGAAAATGAAATAGTCAGTTTGTGCTCGGAGTTTTTCGATGCAGGTACTGATACTACATCAACAGCTTTACAGTGGATTCTGGCTAATTTAGTGAAGTACCAAGATATTCAATCCAAGTTATATGATGAAATCAGAAAAATATCTGATGATTGTGATGATTATGAGATACAAGAAGAAGATTTGAGGAATCTGCCATATTTGAGAGCTGTAATTCTGGAGGGACTAAGAAGACATCCTCCTGCCCATTTTGTTCTAGATCATGCAGTTACTCAAGATGTAGGGTTAGATGGATATGTTGTACCAAAAGAAGCTATTGTGAATTTTATGGCAGCAGAAATTGGTTGGGACCCAAAAATATGGGGGGAAGATTCAATGATTTTTAAACCTGAGAGATTTTTGAATGAAGATGATGGTAGTTTGAATGAAGAAATGTCAGATGTAACAGGTAATAAAGCGATTAAGATGATACCATTTGGAGCTGGTAGAAGAATGTGTCCTGCTTCTGGTTTGGCGGTGCTTCATCTCGAGTATTTTGTTGCTAATCTCATCAAGGAATTCAAGTGGACGCCTAAAGCAGGAGATGATATAGATTTGACGGAGAAAAGAGAGTTTACAACGGTCATGAAGAATCCATTGTGGGCTCATGTTTCTCCAAGGCAACAAGATTAGCTTAATTCATTACCACGTACACTCACAGGACGCATTGCACTGAGGTTCGTTGTTGCATATCCGGTGGAAATACCCGTTGATAACTTAATTAATAAATCTGATTTCATATCGATCATTGGAGTGGAGTTGTACTAATTTTTTATTACTATTTGATTGAAAATTTGGTTACCAGGCATGAATCTGAGTGTACTTTTTCTTGTTTGCGTTCTAAAGGAGGAAGTTTGAATTATTGCAACCTCTGCATTTAAGAAAAAAAATCGGCTAGTGATCGTAGGGCTATCAATGGATAACCGAATATTTGATATCCGTTCGAGTCCGGTTCGTTAGAATATTATCTTGAATTTCGAATAATAGATATCGGATACGGTTACCATATCTGATATTCTTAATTTAATGAAACGGATACGGAAAAGGCATAGGATAACATCTGATATCCGTTAAAGAATATGCATATGCAAAAAAAAATTGTTTTTTTTTAGTGAGTGATATTTATTTGTTAACTTGTAGTATATGAAGACGTAGAAATAAAAATACTATGAAAGAACAAAAACACAACTAGTTTTGTTGGTTGTGAAAAAAGCAGAGACTTTTTCAATTCTGATAGAGAAGATTTGAATTTTGTTTAAATGTAATTTAATATAATAATTTTAAAGTCAAATTTTTGCATTTGATCAAGGTTGGTTTTATTTAGTTGAATTTCGTTAGGGCTTTGTTGATTTGTTTGTATTTATCATATACAGAGAGAAAGATTACAAAAGAACTTAAATTATTTTTATTATAATGAATTATATCGGATATTACCGGACATTATTATCGGAACGGATACGGAAAATATTTTTGAATGTCGTATACTATCGGATATTCGATATCCGGTAATCCTTATCGGTAACGAATATGATAGATACCATATTCGATAGGTACCGTTGACAGGCCACCAACTCATGGGGGCTTCAATTCACCAACTCATGATGAAATCTGAGTTCTTGCTGATACTTTGGCTGGTTATTTATTTAATCTCTTCGTCTAATCCTTCGTAGAGCCACTATCCATCGATATCTCATCTATTAAATCCCAAATAGTAAGATTTTCTCTCTACTAATATTTTTTTATTATTGTTTAATTTTTGTTATCGTCTCTGTCTCCTCTTGATCAGTTTGAATTTGGAGTATTGTAACCTAATTGATTTCTTGGTCGCGTGGAGTTTTCGTTCGCCCAAGGTACGTCGTAGGTAAGACCTTGTCAACAGTTACTTGTTTAAACCCCCACATCTGTTTAGTATTAATCGCAAGAAGCTGGTGGCATCAATTTGGCGAAAAACAGTGAAATAATGTCTAGTGCAGGTCATGCGCGCAACAATAAGTACGTAGCATTTGGTCAACCACCAACTAAAAAACTTCGGAATTCTTTTCCTCTTGGCGCCCTTTCCTCTTTAGACAGAAACAAGTTGGTAGGTAGCTGGCTTCTACAGAGAGACCGTTAGTTATGAGCACTACTACTGCTATGAGAAGACTTATTGTTTTGACAATGGATTAGTGAATGATCATTATGTCTTCTCAAATACAAAAGAAGTGTTTATCTTATTGTTTTTTGGGGAGAAAAAAAAAAAAATCAAAGATGGGTCTAGTTTTGTATGAGTAAAGTGTAGAAAAAAAAGTATAAGCTAGGTAGGGAAATTAAGATCAAGTCTAAAGGAATTTGGGCTGGTTTTGCTCGTCCAGCTAGCACGAGTACTCATTACACACCTAGATCCCTCTCTCGTTATATATATGTATATATTTTTCAACGAGGAAACATTTTGTTGTGTAAAGCTTAATATGGTGTGGTCGAGAAACTGTTACCGGGTCTACTACACGAGTCTGACACACTACTACTTCTACAGATAGACCGTTAGTTATGAACACTACTACAGCTCTACGTTTTAAATTCAAGCTTCATCAGCTAGAATCATTATCGTGATCTTTTTTTTTAGTGGTAAAATATAATTTTACCTGTGATAGACATGAATGGTTAACTTTCTGTGTTGTTATTTTTATGCTCATCTTTTTAGCGCAATTTTGACTGCACCACCCAAACTTGAGATATACATGAATGGTTAACTTTCTGCGTTAAAACCCAATATTCCTCCGCTGTACATTGGTTGGGAAAGCCGGCCTAATCCTACTCCTACCTGATATAAAACCAATTTAAGGGGTTTTGTTTTCTGATATCAATTTTGATGTATAGTTGTCCTGCCTCTCATATCAATGACATTTTGATCCTTGCAGTTGAGCAGTGAGCTAGTGGGAAATGTTGGGCTACGAAGCATTGGCTCGGAGGTGGAAAAGAGACCAGAAAGATGAGGTTTCAAGGACTAAAACGTACGATGTGGTTGCCTTATTATTCAAATGTCATTGGTCTTGCATCACACAACAATGTCCCCGTCGTCACTTGTTAACGATGAGACATTTCACGTCATAGACAAGGATATAATGACTAGAAGGATTTAATTGCATCATCTCGTACAACTCAAGGATGTAATGTACTAATGTTAGCATTTCCAAAGAAGGGAATCATCATTAACGTTGAACGAGGAGCCCTAATCAATGAGAAAGATCTAGTGCATTATTTAGTGCATGGAAAAATTGTAGGTGCATGACCAGATGTATTTGAGAAAAAGCCACCAGTTCCCGCTCCAGAAGAACTCAATGGAATGTATAATGTTGTATTGTCTCCAAAGCCGGTAAAATGCAGACCTTGACATTTGTGTTTCTGAGCTGGACAGTGATAACAATGACAAGGATTTGAAATCTAAATTAGCACCTCGCACAACGAAGTGAACAGCCGGTGAGATGCAGACCTTTGATTGATTTTTCTTTTTTGATTTTAACAAAGTTATTACCACATTAAAGTATGTTTAAGCAGTCCTGTCATCCTCCATTAGATGTTCTTTTTACTTGAACATAGGAAGAACAGATGGAGCCAAGAGTGCTTCCATTAGTAAACATCAAAATTTTCAGTTTCCATTGCATGTCTATTTGGCTGTTTATCAAAATTTTCTTTTCTTAGTAATGAATCTATTAATTCCGTATTTGCAGGAATTTCGACCAATGCTGAAGTAAAAGTGCATAGTTTCCATCCCCTGATGAGGCGAGCCTCTGAAGTTATCCCAAGTTTTCTATTTTAAATCTAAGGTATACATGTTCTGCTAGTTGTCGACTTCGGTAGTGAAACCTCTGGGTTTATCTTTTAAAGGACCTTCATATCCCTTGATGTTTATATGTACCAGCAACAACTGATTTTAATCCTTAGGCTTTATGTTTTCGTCTGTTTTAGGTGGAGCTTCAGGAAGGTCTTTTAGAACAGTTTTCATATGAAGTCGAAACTGAAATCTTCCGAAGATATTGGTGTATATAGATGGGTGACTGATATTCAGGTGCTCGTTTTTTTGAATATATAAGGGAATGGGATGATTTTTTTTTTTTTTTTTTTCATGCCATCAGTTGTGTTCTCGGTTTGTCTCCAACTTCACAGAGGTACTTATGATGTTTTCAAGCTTACTTACTACCTTTTAGAACTCTCTGGGTGTTGTCATGTTGCCCAGATTACATTTCAAAACGATTGTTTATGGGTAAAAATCGTTTCCGCCGATTTTGGTAAAATTCGGTAGGTAAGTGAGAAACTGGTTTAAACCCTAAACAAATGTGCTGCACGTGAGCACTTTTTAGATTCGAAAGATCAATATGTACAAGTCCGGCCTAAACCAAGAATTGGCCGTTCCAGACTTGCTTCGGTCACAAAGTGGAGGAGAAGGGTTGATTTGGGAAGGGAAGCAAAGAAAGGTGTTGAGACCAGAATAATTCTGGAGAGTAGTGTCTCGACTTGTATTAGAAAGTGAATGCTTCAGAAGCTTGCAAGAGATGAAAGCTTTTTGGAGAGCTTGCAAAGTTTCCTTTTGAGAGTGTTGTGGTTTTCTCCTGAACGAGACTTGTTGTTTGGTGGAAATAGGTAAGACCTATTTATACAAGTCGAGATTGAAACGTACCCTGGCCTCATGAAGGAAGAGAGTAAAGGGTAAAATAATGGGAGGAGGTGGCAACCACATGGTATTTATGGGTGAAAACGTTTTCACCATTATTTCCTCATTTATTTGACCGCTTTATTCCTATTCGCGCTTTCTTAATGTGAGCGTAGTGTACGCTCTTGTTGATGGTGGTTTTTAAACAAGGGGTAAAATCGTAAAACCCCATGACCTAGTGTTACCCGCAACACATTAACTAAGAGCATTTAACTCAGGTGTAAATAATTAATATGGGTATTTTTTCAAAATACCAGATTAGGGTTTTCAACACAGAACCCTAATTCCAAATCAAGCCGCACACTGCGCACCATGGCAACAATGCCAGACCAAGCCGCATACTGCGCACCATGGCAACAATGCCAAACCAAGCCGCATACTGCGCACCATGGCAACAATGCCAAACCAAGCCGCATACTGCGCACCATGGCAACAATGCCAAACCAAGCCGCATACTGCGCACCATGGCAACAATGCCAAACCAAGCCGCACACTGCGCACCATGGCAACAATGCCAAACCAAGCCGCACACTGCGCACCATGGCAACAAAGCCAAACCAAGCCGCACACTGCGCACCATGGCAGCAAATGCCAAACCAAGCCGCATAATGCGCACCACGACAAATGACGCCAAAACCAAACTACATATCGCACTCATTGGCAACCATGCCAAACTAAGCCGCTATGCCTTTGGCCCACGCCAAATATAGCGCCCTTGGCTTGCAAGACTTGCAACTAGGTCAACATGGCCGTAGGTGCCATCGGCACATGCCAACACGTACCGCAGGCCATATTTCCAAGTCGCTATGCCTTTGGCCCACGCCAAATATAGCGCCCTAGGCTTGCAAGATTTGCAACTAGGTCAACATGGTCGTACGTGCCATTGGCACATGCCAACACGTACCGCAAGCCATATTTCCAAGTCGCTATGCCTTTGGCCCACGCCAAATATAGCGCCCTAGGCTTGCAAGACTTGCAACTAGGTCAACATGGCCGTACGTGCCATTAGCACATGCCAACACGTACCGCAGGCCATATTTCCAAGTCGCTATGCCTTCGTCCCACGCCAAATATAGCGCCCTAGGCTTGCAAGACTTGCAACTAGGTCAACATGGCCGTACGTGCCATTGGAACATGCCAACACGTACCGCAAGCCATATTTCCAAGTCGCTATGTCTTTGGCCCACGCCAAATATAGCGCCCTAGGCTTGCAAGACTTGCAACTAGGTCAACATGGCCGTACGTGCCATTGGCACATGCCAACACGTACCGCAGGACATATTTCCAAGTCGCTATGCCTTTGGCCCACGCCAAATATAGCGCCCCTAGGCTTGCAAGGCTTGCAACTAGGTCAACATGGCCGTACGTGCCATTGGCACATGCCAACACGCATCGCAAGCCATATTTCCAAGTCGCTATGCCTTTGGCCCACGCCAAATATAGCGCCCTAGGCTTGCAAGACTTGCAACTAGGTCAACATGGTCGTACGTGCCATCGGCACATGCCAACACGTACCGCAGGCCATATTTCCAAGTCGCTATGCCTTTGGCCCACGCCAAATATAGCGCCCTAGGCTTGCAAGATTTGCAACTAGGTCAACATGGTCGTACGTGCCATTGGCACATGCCAACACGTACCGCAAGCCATATTTCCAAGTCGCTATGCCTTTGGCCCACGCCAAATATAGCGCCCTAGGCTTGCAAGACTTGCAACTAGGTCAACATGGCCATACGTGCCATTAGCACATGCCAACACGTACCGCAGGCCATATTTCCAAGTCGCTATGCCTTCGTCCCACGCCAAATATAGGGCCCTAGGCTTGCAAGACTTGCAACTAGGTCAACATGACGTACGTGCCATCGGAACATGCCAACACGTACCGCAAGCCATATTTCCAAGTCGCTATGTCTTTGGCCCACGCCAAATATAGCGCCCTAGGCTTGCAAGACTTGCAACTAGGTCAACATGGCCGTACGTGCCATTGGCACATGCCAACACGTATGCAGACATATTTCCAAGTCGCTATGCCTTTGGCCCACGCCAATATAGCGCCCTAGGCTTGCAAGGCTTGCAACTAGGTCAACATGGCCGTACGTGCCATTGGCACATGCCAACACGCACCGCAAGCCATATTTCCAAGTCGCTATGCCTTTGGCCCACGCCAAATATAGCGCCCTAGGGCTTGCAAGACTTGCAACTAGGTCGACATGGCCGTACGTGCCATTGGCACATGCCAACACGTACCGCAGCCATATTTCCAAGTCGCTATGCCTTTGGCCCACGCCAAATATAGCGCCTTTAGGGCTTGCAAGACTTGCAACTAGGTCAACATGGCCGTACGTGCCATTGGCACATGCCAACACGTACCGCAAGCCATATTTCTAAGTCGCTATGCCTTTGGCCCACGCTAAATATAGCGCCCTAGGTTTGCAAGACTTGCAACTAGGTCAACATGGGCGTACGTGCCATTGGCACATGCCAACACGCACCATAAGCCATATTTCCAAGTCGCTATGCCTTTGGCCCACGCCAAATATAGCGCCCTAGGCTTGCAAGACTTGCAACTAGGTCAACATGGCCGTACGTGCCATTGGCACATGCCAACACGTACACCGCGAGCCATATTTCCAAGTTGCTATCCCATTGGCACATGCCAAATATAGCGCCCTAGGCTTGCAAGACTTGCAACTAGGTCAACATGTCCGTACGTGCCATTGGCACATGCCAACACGTACCGCAAGCCATATTTCCAAGTCGCTATGCCTTTGGCCCACGCCAAATATAGCGCCTCTAGGCTTGCAAGACTTGCAACTAGGTCGACATGGCCGTACGTGCCATTGGCACATGCCAACACGTGCCGGCAGCCATATTTCCAAGTCGCTATGCCTTTGGCCCACGCCAAATATAGCGCCCTAGGCTTACAAGACTTGCAACTAGGTCAACATGGCCGTACGTGCCATTGGCACATGCCAACACGTACCGCAAGCCATATTTCCAAGTCGCTATGCCTTTGGCCCACGCCAAATATAGCGCATTAGGGCTTGCAAGACTTGCAACTAGGTCAACATGGCCGTACGTGCCATTGGCACATGCCAACACGTATCGCAAGCCATATTTCCAAGTCGCTATGCCTTTGGCCCACGCCAAATATAGCGTCCTAGGCTTGCAAGACTTGTAACATGGCCGTCGTGCCATTGGCACATGCCAACACGTACCGCATGCCATATTTCCAAGTCGCTATGCCTTTGGCCCACGCCAAATATAGCGCCTAGGCTTGCAAGACTTGCAACTAGGTCAACATGGCCGTACGTGCCATTGGCACATGCCAACACGTATTTAAGCCATATTTCCAAGCCGCTATCCCATTGGCACATGCCAAATATAGCGCCCTAGGCTTGCAAGATTTGCAACTAGGTCAACATGGTCGTACGTGCCATTGGCACATGCCAACACGTACCGCAATCCATATGTCCAAGTCGCTATGCCTTTGGCCCACGCCAAATATAGCGCCTAGGCTTGCAAGACTTGCAACTAGGTCAACATGGCCGCACGTGCCATTAGCACATGCCAACACGTACATCGCAGCCATATTTCCAAGTCGCTATGCCTTCGTCCCACGCCAAATATAGCGCCCTAGGCTTGCAAGACTTGCAACTAGGTCAACATGGCCGCACGTGCCATTGGAACATGCCAACACGCACTGCAAGCCATATTTCCAAGTCGCTATGTCTTTGGCCCACGCCAAATATAGCGCCCTAGGCTTGCAAGACTTGCAACTAGGTCAACATGGCCGTACGTGCCATTGGCACATGCCAACACGTACCGCAGGACATATTTCCAAGTCGCTATGCCTTTGGCCCACGCCAAATATAGCGCCCTAGGCTTGCAAGGCTTGCAACTAGGTCAACATGGCCGTACGTGCCATTGGCACATGCCAACACGTACTGCAAGCCATATTTCCAAGTCGCTATGCCTTTGGCCCACGCCAAATATAGCGCCCTAGGCTTGCAAGACTTGCAACTAGGTCAACATGGTCGACGTGCCATCGGGCACATGCCAACACGTACGGCAGCCATATTTCCAAGTCGCTATGCCTTTGGCCCACGCCAAATATAGCGCCCTAGGCTTGCAAGATTTGCAACTAGGTCAACATGGTCGTACGTGCCATTGGCACATGCCAACACGTACCGCAAGCCATATTTCCAAGTCGCTATGCCTTTGGCCCACGCCAAATATAGCGCCCTAGGCTTGCAAGACTTGCAACTAGGTCAACATGGCCATACGTGCCATTAGCACATGCCAACACGTCAAGCAGCCATATTTCCAAGTCGCTATGCCTTCGTCCCACGCCAAATATAGCGCCCTAGGCTTGCAAGACTTGCAACTAGGTCAACATGGCCGTACGTGCCATTGGAACATGCCAACACGCGTCCGCAAGCCATATTTCCAAGTCGCTATGTCTTTGGCCCACGCCAAATATAGCGCCCTAGGTTTGCAAGACTTGCAACTAGGTCAACATGGCCGTACGTGCCATTGGCACATGCCAACACGTACCGCAGACATATTTCCAAGTCGCTATGCCTTTGGCCCACGCCAAATATAGCGCCTAGGCTTGCAAGGCTTGCAACTAGGTCAACATGGCCGTACGTGCCATTGGCACATGCCAACACGTACCGCAAGCCATATTTCCAAGTCGCTATGCCTTTGGCCCACGCAAAATATAGCGCCCTAGGCTTGCAAGACTTGCAACTAGGTCGACATGGCCGTACGTGCCATTGGCACATGCCAACACGTACCGCAGGCCATATTTCCAAGTCGCTATGCCTTTGGCCCACGCCAAATATAGCGCCCTAGGCTTGCAAGACTTGCAACTAGGTCAACATGGCCGTACGTGCCATTGGCACATGCCAACACGTACCGCAAGCCATATTTCCAAGTCGCTATGCCTTGGCCCACGCCAAATATAGCGCCCTAAGCTTGCAAGACTTGCAACTAGGTCGACATGGCCGTACGTGCCATTGGCACATGCCAACACGTACCGCAGCCATATTTCCAAGTCGCTATGCCTTTGGCCCACGCCAAATATAGCGCCCTAGGCTTGCAAGACTTGCAACTAGGTCAACATGGTCGTGCGTGCCATCGGCACATGCCAACACGCACTGCAGGCCATATTTCAAGTCGCTATGCCTTGGCCCACGCCAAATATAGCGCCCTAGGCTTGCAAGATTTGCAACTAGGGTCAACATGGTCGTACGTGCCATTGGCACATGCCAACACGTACCGCAAGCCATATTTCCAAGTCGCTATGCCTTTGGCCCACGCCAAATATAGCGCCCTAGGCTTGCAAGACTTGCAACTAGGTCAACATGGCCATACGTGCCATTAGCACATGCCAACACGTACCGCAGCCATATTTCCAAGTCGCTATGCCTTCGTCCCACGCCAAATATAGCGCCCTAGGCTTGCAAGACTTGCAACTAGGTCAACATGGCCGTACGTGCCATTGGAACATGCCAACACGTACCGCAAGCCATATTTCCAAGTCGCTTATGTCTTTGGCCCACGCCAAATATAGCGCCCTAGGCTTGCAAGACTTGCAACTAGGTCAACATGGCCGTACGTGCCATTGGCACATGCCAACACGTGCCTGCAGACATATTTCCAAGTCGCTATGCCTTTGGCCCACGCCAAATATAGCGCCCTAGGCTTGCAAGGCTTGCAACCAGGTCAACATGGCCGTACGTGCCATTGGCACATGCCAACACGCATCGCAAGCCATATTTCCAAGTCGTTATGCCTTTGGCCCACGCCAAATATAGCGCCCTAGGCTTGCAAGACTTGCAACTAGGTCGACATGGCCGTACGTGCCATTGGCACATGCCAACACGTACCGCAGCCATATTTCCAAGTCGCTATGCCTTTGGCCCACGCCAAATATAGCGCCTTAGGCTTGCAAGACTTGCAACTAGGTCAACATGGCCGTACGTGCCATTGGCACATGCCAACACGTACCGCAAGCCATATTTCAAGTCGCTATGCCTTTGGCCCACGCCAAATATAGCGCCCTAGGCTTGCAAGACTTGCAACTAGGTCGACATGGCCGTACGTGCCATTGGCACATGCCAACACGTACCGCAGAGCCATATTTCCAAGTCGCTATGCCTTGGCCCACGCCAAATATAGCGCCCTAGGCTTGCAAGACTTGCAACCAGGTCAACATGGCCGTACGTGCCATTGGCACATGCCAACACGTACCGCAAGCCATATTTCCAAGTCGCTATGCCTTTGGCCCACGCCAAATATAGCGCATTAGGCTTGTAAGACTTGCAACTAGGTCAACATGGCCGTGACGTGCCATTGGCACATGCCAACACGTACCGCAAGCCATATTTCCAAGTCGCTATGCCTTTGGCCCACGCCAAATATAGCGCCCTAGGCTTGCAAGACTTGTAACATGGCCGACGTGCCATTGGCACATGCCAACACGTACCGCATGCCATATTTCCAAGTCGCTATGCCTTTGGCCCACGCCAAATATAGCGCTCTAGGCTTGCAAGACTTGCAACTAGGTCAACATGGCCGGTGACGTGCCATTGGCACATGCCAACACGTACCACAAGCCATATTTCCAAGCCGCTATCCCATTGGCACATGCCAAATATAGCGCCTAGGCTTGCAAGACTTGCAACTAGGTCAACATGGCCGTATGTGCCAATGGCACATGCCAACACGTACCGCAAGCCATATTTCCAAACCGCTATGCCATTGGCACACGCCAAATATAGCGCCCTAGGCTCGCAAATCATGCAACCTACCACCAAGGCATTAGCACATGCCATTGGCACATGCCAACCACACACGCTGGTAGCCTAACTTGCAAACCGTGCAACCTACCACCAAGGCATTCCGCACATGCCGCTTGGCACATGCCACACACGCCACTAGCAGCTCTGGCATTACCACTTACACTCGAGGTGCAACTCGCAACGAAGGCATTCCGCACATGCCGTTGGCACATGCCACATGCATCCCTAGCACCACCACTTGCACTCAAGATGCAATCAACACTCGAGACATCAACACAAACTGGGGGATGCGTTCTAGGGTTTTGGTTTGGCGGTCACAACATGCAGCGTACACTACGCTCACATTAAGAAAGCGTGAAAAGGAATAAAGCGGTCAAATAAAAGAGGAAATAATGGTGAAAACGTTTTCACCCATTAACACCATGTGGTTACCACCTCCTCCCATTATTTCACCCTTTACTCTCTTCCTTCATGAGGCCAGTGTACGTTTCAATCTCGACTTGTATAAATAGGTCTTACCTATTTCCACCAGACAACAAGTCTTTGGTCAGGAGAAAATGCTACACTCTCGTAAAGGAAACTTTGCAAGCTCTCCCAAAAGCTTTCATCTCTTGCAAGCTTCCTAAAGCTTTCACTTTGATACAAGTCGAGATACTACTCTCCTGCACTATTCTGGTCTCAACACCTTTCTTTGCTTCCCTCCCAAATCAACCCTTATCCTCCACTTTGTGACCGAAGCAAGTCTGGAACGGCCATTTCTTGGTTTAGGCCGGACTTATGTATGCATTGATCTCTCGAATCTACAAAGTGCTCACGTGCAGCACATTTGTTTAGGGTTTGAACCAGGTTTTCTCACTCACCCACCGAAATTACCGAAATCAGCCGAAACGATTTTTACCCATAAACATCCGCATGTCGTGACCGCCAAACCAAGACCCCGGGAAAGCATCCCCGGTTTGTGTTGATGTCTCGAGTGTTGGTTGCACCTTGAGTGCAAGTGGCGCTACTAGTGGCGCGTGTGGCATGTGCCAATGGCATGTGCGGAATGCCTTGGTGGTAGGTTGCACGTTGAGTGCAAGTGGCAATGCCAGAGCTGCTATTGGCGTGTGTGGCATGTGCGTAATGCCTTGGTGGTAGGTTGCACGGTTTGCAATTTAGGCTACCAGCGTGGGTTTTGGAATGTGCCAATGGCACGACGGCCAAGTTGGCTTAGGTTGCACGGCTTGCAAGTTAGGCTACCAGCGTGCGTGTTTGGCATGTGTCAATGGCACACATGGCCATTAGGGCCACGGCTAGGTAATCAGCGAGCGTGTTGGCATGTGCCAATGGCATGCTCGGCCATTAGGGCCACGGCAGGTAAGAAAAGCTACCAGCGATGCGTGTTGGCATGCTCCAATGGCACGCTCGGCCATTAGGGCCACGGCTAGGTAATGAAAGCTACCAGCGAGCGTGTTGGCATGTGCCAATGGCATGCTCGGCCATTAGGGCCACGGCCTGGTAAGAAAAGCTACCAGCGATGCGTGTTGGCATGTGCCAATGGCATGCTCGGCCATTAGGGCCACGACTTGGTAAGAAAAGATACCAGTGAGCGTGTTGGCATGTGCTAATGGCACGCTCGGACATTAGGGCCACGACCTGGTAAGAAAAGCTACCAGCGATGCGTGTTGGCATGTGCCAATGGCATGCGTGGCCAATTTGGCCTAGGTTGCACGGTTTGCAAGCCTAGGCGCGAGCGCTACTTTGGCATGGCGCGGCTAGGGCCAAGTTAAGGGTGTTTGTCTTGGCGTGGTGTGACCAGCGTAGCTAGGTCCAAGGCAGAGTGCGTTTGGCATGGCGCGGCTAGCTTGGGCTAGGTGTGGCTGGCATGATTTTCCATTGGCACGAGAGGTGCGGCTAGCATGGTTGGAATGCTTTGGCGCGTTTGGTGTGACTAGCATAGCTAGGGCCAAGGTAGAGTACGTTTGGCATGGCGCGGCTAGCTTGGGCTAGGTTTGGCTGGCATGATTTTCCATTGGCACGGAGGTGCGACTAGCATGGTTGGCATGCTTTGGCACGTTTGGTGAGATTAGCATAGCTAGGCCAAGGCAGAGTGCGTTTGGCATGGTGCTGTTAGCTTGGGATAGGTGTGGCTGGCATGATTTTCCATTGGCACGGAGGTGCGGCTAGCATGGTTGGCATGCTTTGGCGTGTTTGCTATGACTAGCATAGCTAGGGCCAAGGCAGAGTGTGTTTGGCATGGTGCTGTTAGCTTGGGATAGGTGTGGCTGGCATGATTTTCCATTGGCACAGAGGTGCGGCTAGCATGGTTGGCATGCTTTGGCGCGTTTGGTGATGGACGCATTTATGTGTCTATTTTAGTCTCAATTCTCTGTAATGTTAGTACTCGATTTTGCGTTTATTTTGGTATTTTATGTCTTTGTAGGTGTTTTTGGAGAAATAAACTTTTGCGGCGAAATTGGCTCGAAAAGTGGTATTTGCGCTCGTGGGAGAAAATTACTATTCGGACCCCTCATTTGGATAAGGGGCGCTTTAATTACTAAGGGGTACACCATTGATAAGGGGCACCCTAATTGTTATTTACACTCCAAGACACCCAGGTGTTATCGACACCCCAGCACAGGATATGGGGCATCTCTTCTTCATCGTACAAAACAGAATTGGCGGGAAACTTACTTCTTTACTGCCAGATTTTTGGATCGGAATTTGAGTGAGATTTTGCCGGAGAAATTCATGGGTTATGGCTCGGATTAACCTATTGTACTATAACATAGGAATGGTAATTGAATTGTTTACGTAAAAGATAACCAAGTTTCCATACATATATCGGTATCCAGGTGAGAGATGCCTACGGGATGGTTTTGGATTGCTTTTGGAAGATTCTGTTGAGGATATTCTCGAGGATTCAGACAGGTTACCATATATACGTATTGGTTACGTGTTTTAGAACTAAAAAGAGGAACAAATCTCGTGGTATTCGGTGGTTATTTCAAAACAGGGGAAGATATGTTATTTTCGGAATTTTCTGTTAACTAAGGGAGTTGTGTGAAGAATGGGAGAAGATATACTTGTCTATGATCGATTTTATACTTTGAATAGATATTGTATTCTAACAGAAGACGCGTATCAAGAGAGAAAGAAATCCCATGACCTGCGGGGAAAGAAAAGATGAACTCGAGATATTTTGGGATATTTGAAGAGCCTGTGGTGTATAAATAGAGAGGGTCTGAGTCATTGAAGGGGGTCGAGGAGTTTGGGGAAGTTTGGAGAGTTGCAGAGAGGCAAAATCCCAAGTTGCAGGATTCTGTTTCTGCTGGTGCTGCTCAAGAACACGAAGAACATTGAACCAGCAATAGCCGTCGCAGAAGCAGCCTCAGAAACAACGACAGAGTTAACCCTTTATCGTTCAAGCAGTCTTAAAACAAGGACCCTCAGTGACAGTCGTTTATTACTGAAAATCATTGTAAGCACTTTTATTCTTATTTTTAATACAATGATTAATGAAATTTTCTCCAATCTTCGATCTATGAGCAGCTAAATTCCTTTTCTAGGGTTTTGGAGGAAACTATTTTTGATGGGTAATATTTAGTAATTAATTTCTTTGGCATATTTACTCCAAAAATTATGTTTTAATTTGTCTAAAAATTCTCCCTTCTTTACATGCTTCGTGAAAACTGTTTTTGGTAGTTTCTACCGTTCATTTATAAGCGAAGGAGGATTAGGCCTTAGAATAGCGACGAAAGTCATAAAAAAGAGCATGTATTGTTATATCTTCCAAAGCATGAGATTGAGTTCGAAAATTGTTTTGAGTAAATTCGGAGTATTATGTCAAAGTTTTATTTATTGAGTTTACCATCATTGGAAGTAGTGAAATCCAAAGCCCTAGACTCATCTCTCCTTGATAACAAAAATCAATTGTAATTAGTTTGTTTTAGTATTTTCTTTTAATTAAGTCTAAAATCAAAATCTTAAAAAAGTCCGAGCGAACGATACTCTACTTACCACTTGTAAAACTACATCATTTGGTATGACTAGCATAGCTAGGGCCAAGGCAGAGTGCGTTTGGCATGGCGCGGCTAGCTTGGGCTAGGTGTGGCTGGCATGATTTACCATTGGCACGGAGGTGTGGCTAGCATGGTTGGCATGCTTTGGCGCGTTTGGTGTGACTAGCATAGCTAGGGATAAGGAAGAGTGCGTTTGGCATGGCGCGTCTAGCTTGGGCTAGGTGTGGCTGGCATGATTTGACATTGGCACGGAGGTGCGGCTAGCATGGTTGGCATGCTTTGGCACGTTTGGTGTGACTAGCATAGCTAGGGCCAAGGCAAGAGTGCGTTTGGCATGGCGCTGCTAGCTTGGGCTAGGTGTGTGGCTGGCATGATTTGCCATTGGCACGGAGGGGAATTAGGGTTTTGTTCATTGTAACCCTAATTTTAAAAATACCCCTATTAATTACTGACTACATGCATTGAATGTTCTAATAAATGTGTCACCGGTGACATTCGGTTATTCGGGGTTTTACGATTTTATCCTTTGTCTAAAAACCACCATCAACAACAGTAAAATATGCATTTTACTTGCATATATGTAAAAGTTTGTTATGTATGAATACAAGTTCAATTGAGAACTTTATAAAACTTTGTTATATATGAATGTAAGTTTCTATCTAAGATTTATGTTATGAAAAACCTAAGATCTCTGGGAATTCTTTGACTCTAAAATCCGGCTCCGGTGACCGTTTTAACGTTGACGGACGACGACATGAAAATATCAGTGAGGGTTTGTAAACCGTCACAAATACGAAAACCGGACTTGGCAACCGTTGCCGGAAAAGTTTTAGCCGGCGGTGGTAGGACAATTGGTGACGGACAAAACCGTCACAGATAGAAAATTTATTAGTGACGGTTGACCAAACCGTCACAAAAGACAAAAACAGTCACAAATAACGTTTGTGACGCCACTGATCATGATGGTTAGTCACTGTCACAAATGTTTATTTGTGACGGTTTATTTACCATTTGCGTTGGTTTTTTCCTTTTTGTGACGGTTTCTGAACCCTCACTAATAGGACCTGTTTTTGTAGTAAAAGCTCGAGTCTGATTCATAGTTTCAAGATGCATTTTAACACTTCGGATAACAAAAAGAGGATGCAATTTAACCCTTCCGACTATACACGTACGAATGCCATTCTGTATTACTGCCAAATCACGAACTGTTTAACCGAATTTGACTTTTCCGAATCCATAAGTTACACATACGGATCCTTGAATGTTTCCCATACCCCGAATTGTTAACTAGGTCCGCTGCACTGGATACGTTAATTGAACCGTTTTTTGGGGACCATGGTTTTTTTGTGGGGGGCCATGGTTTTATTTTTGGTAAGACATTAGAAGTAAATCTAGGTCACCCCTTATCTAGATATTTATATTAATACCTAAATTACCCTCCTGATTAATTTTGGGTAATGATTAGTTAGTGTTAATAATAGTTAGTGTAATGATTAGTTAGATAATTAAGTTAAAGATAATTAGTGAGATAAAAAAATCAGATGTTTTTTTTTTTAAAGAAGTTGAATTATTGAAGAGTAAAGTTAGAGAAGATGAAGAAGGAAAACATGAAAAGTAATGGATTTTACCAACCACAACCTTAGGAAAGGTATTTAGGTACCCAGGTATGCTTGAAACTTAGATAATGTTGGTTGAATTGCTCCAAACTTTCAAAAAACTGTAAATTTTTAGAGTAGATTTGGGCTTGTTCGATTACCTTATGTGAAGAACTAGGGGTGGGACTTGGGTTGGGTCAACCCATGCCCAACCCGAACGTTGGGCGGGCATGGACAATGTATTTTAAAATTTTGGGCAAGCTCGGGTACAATTTTAATAAACCCGAGTTGTACTTGGGCAAGCATGGGCACAAATATTTCTAACCCGAGTAACCCACCCAATTTCGAGGAACTATAATATAATTATATAAATTATTTTTTAATTGGTAGTGTTATCTATTAAGAGCAATTTTAGCCATTATCTTCAAACCTAATAATGAAAATATAAATCATATCTCTCTCGTTATTAATTCAATATGAATTTTTTTTATATTATTGTCAATAATAATAAGTTATTTTGAAATTTAAGCTAAATATAATAATAAAATCTTATATTAATTACTAAAATTTGTTATTATCACAATTTTTGCTACTGTACATAAAAAGTGAAAATCAAAACGTCGTTGGTGCATAATTAACTAAACCCCCGCAACTGTCTACAATTTTTGTGTTGTAAAGTATTAACATGGATCAACCCGAGGAACCCGGGGAACCGAGGAATATAACTTGGGCGGGATCCACGGGTTTCATGGGCAATCTGGGCAAAGGATTTCTACCTCGGGCCTGCCTCGGCCAAGCCTTCCAACCCGACCAACCAACGACCAAGTCCCACCCCTATGAAGAACAGGTTACCGAACTCATCTGAAAGTGTAGTTTGATTACTTTTTCCAAACACGCAGGTTACCGAACTCGCTCTTTAATGGAGGTTTTTAGTCGTTCGGTAAACAGACATGTTACCGAACTTTGTTTATAGGATTTACAGAGTACTGTTCGGTTGGTTCGCAAACTTGAACCCAACAACATATCTAACCGAACTCCACATGTATGCAATTAGCGAAGATGTTTGTCAAGATTTTTTAGAACAAACCGAACATAGTGGGACAAGTTCGGTTAAATTGAAACTCAACATCGTAGGCAAAATAACACAGTTCGGTTACATTGGAATTTTTTTTCTTCTTTTTGTAATATTGGTAGAGTTAGGTTACTAGATAGTTAAAGTGGAATGTTCGGTTAGGAATAGTTTTAAAAAAACTAGTTTTGTAACCGAACATTCTGAAACCAAGAACACGAAGAACAATTCGGTTATCACGAATTTAATTTTTCGTAGCCGAACTCCGAGTTCGGTTGGTTCGCAAAAAATAGTTTTAACCGAACTCCTCATTGAAAACCAATATATTGCGTTTGGTTGGTCCCCAAAAAATTCTAAAACTAGTTAGTAACCGAACTCTAACCGTAATATAAAAAAAAAAAAAAAATGTAACCGAACTGTGTTATTTTTCCTGGCTTGATTGGGGTATACCCAGATTAATTGGGGTATACCCAATAAGACAAAATAGGTCATTTTGAAGTAAAAGAGATCACCCCTTAACCAAATATTTTCAAAATGGCAAAATTGCCCTCGCTTAATTAACACTAAAATTTTGGTTAGATTAATTAATTAAATTTAAATTGATTGAATAGATTAAAACTTATCAATTTGACATGCCCAAGTTTAAAAAAACTATTCCTAACTAGTTTTTTTGGATTTGCAAGTGGTAAAAATTTCTTAAACTATCTAGTAACCGAACTCTACCCATATTACAAAAAGAAGAAACAAATTTCCAATGTAATCGAACTGTGCTATTTTGCCTACTATGTTGAGTTTCAATTTAACCGAACTTGTCCCACTATGTTTGGTTTGTTCGCAAAAAAATCTTGACAAACCGAACTCTTCAGTAATTGCATACATGTGGAGTTCGGTTAGATATGTTGTTGGGTTAAAGTTTGCGAACCAACCGAACAGTACTCTGTAAATCCTATAAACAAAGTTCGGTAACATGTCTGTTTACCGAACGACTAAATATGGTTTAATTGGAAGTTAAAGTGGATCAACATCAAAAGGAGGATGATTCCTCCTCCTCGTCTGGGAAGTGACACATATATCGATTCCTGCAAAAATCCCGATTGGGATCAACATCAACATTTGGATTTGCAAGTGGCATATGTGGTCCCTTGTTATTACACGCGGGTAAAAATCTGAAGGTTTATTCGGTGAACTAATCATTTCCGTCCTCCTCCCTCCCTCTCTGTACTCTGTAGCAGTATCTAATGCAGCACCTACTCTTTTTTAGTCTCTTGGTTGTCTAATATTTTTAGATCTGGTAGTCAAGAACACAAAACAAATGGTTTGTAAACGGAATCATCGTTTTGTATGGGAATCGTGTGGAACAACAATCATCACCATATTTTTAATAGCATTATGGTATCTCCTCTCAAAACACAATCAAAGCTTCTTGGGGTTTGGATCCGAAAAAGAAGGATTAAGACGTACTCCTTTTTGCTTGATCTATCAAAAGGTAATACGGATTATTTCTATTTTGCAAGTATTTTACTATTTAAAGGTTCAGAAATTAGGATTTTATTATTTTACCATCTATGATTTTTGTGATTTTTCCCGCAAAAATTGCTCTTCAATCTCTAAATTTAATTTGGGGAAGCATTTTCTAAGATTTTTTTATGGATTCCTCTTTCTAGCTTAAGGTTGCTGTGTTTATTTTGCTGTTTCCATATGAACCATTCATGTCAGCAGATCTGCATTTGATTCAGTTCTTAATATGTGTCCTCCAAAAGAGCAGATCTGGTTTTCACTATGTACCTCCTAATATGAATGTTTGTATTATTAGGCGGAATGGAGGCATCTTCTTAATGTTGAGTTACAGAAGAACAGAATTCAAGTTCCTGCCGCGGAATTGCGTACAACAATTTCCCCTCAATTGTATGTTTATTCAACTTAACCATAAATTTCCTTATACACGGTTTAGTTCGTTTGTAGAGACTTATTCTGCTGTCGTTATATAGGTAAAAAATGGTAGTACAATGATGGATGCAATTGGATCGTACGAGCGGTGCTGTGTTTTGAGTACAGGTACGTAGTTTGCATTTGGATTGATTTTAGCAACAATCTAAAACTTTCATGCCAATTCAAATCAATAGCCAGATTTAAGTTGTTTGAACCGCAATTAGCTTTTTTCATTGCGACTGATAACAATAACTTCTCTAGAATTGGGTTCAAATTCGTGAGCATGTACAGTTTGTCTAAAATTGGGTGCCTTCCTTACGACGAAATTAGTGTTTTCGATATTTTGAGCACTTCCTTAAATGCACAACCTTAGGCTAGCTAACTCATACAGAAAGAGATGAGTTCACTTGGGCTCCCAACATCAGAAGTTTACAATAGCTTATGCAACCAATATTTCTCTTTTGATTTCACAGCTTTAAAAATATGAAGTCAGAAATCCAACATATGACTGCCGAACTGCAGCACCAACTACAAGACAAAGAGAAGGTACTAGCAGATGTGGTGGAGGAGGAAGGGAAAGTGTTAGACATTAGGTGGAGGAAATAGGTGTCGGTCAAAGAGATGAGTGGTAAAGATTCAAATCTCTTTTTATTTTGTGGATCACTCTAACAACTGATGAAGTGCATGATATTGCATAAGTTGCAAAAGAACTTCGCATTATTCATGTTCTTTCAAACTGGTTCAGCATTGATTCCCTTTTGTACGCAAATTAGCGCTCTGTTTTCTTAATTCATGTTCTGTACTACTATTTTGAGTTGTTTCTTACAGTTAATTAGGCTATAACATTGTAGCTTTATCATGCCCCTCATGCAGTCTTATATGAAAATTTAGTGTGCGTGCTCTGCTTTTACTATGCGTTCTGTAATCCTAACATGGCACTTTATACCATGTCATTATGGTGAAGATCATGCAACAATTTTCATATTGACAAATCTATGTGCATTGCTTTCCTGGTCTGTAGCTGTCCAAACATTTTAGAGTGGCTTCCCCATTTTATTGAAGAAACAATGCTTCTTGATGAATTTTATCTTTAAGTTTGTAGCTTTGTCTCTCTTGATTTCATGATTTATGAATTCATAAATCTTTTGGTTGGGGTTTATTTGATAAGATTTTAAGGCTTCTTTGTTACTGTTGTGTTAAGCTTGCTGTTTCTGTTGGAAGTAGTAAATTTATTACAGTACAACTTTCTTCAAGATGTGATTTGTTTTGGATATAACTTTAGGAGTTTCCAATTCATGATTTTGGGATTTGCTATTTTTGTGAATTTACTTTGGTTTGCTAAATGTTGTTTATGGATGCAATTTGTTATGCTGGTGCTTGACATTTACATTTTCTCTCAGGAGGCAGGAGAACTCAGAAGATTTACATTACAAGAAAAGGAAAAAGTTAATACTTAGTCGATACAGTCTTTTCAGTTGATGAAGTTTCAGCAGCCATCGACTCATATGGTGTGTATCTATATGTTGCACTGAATGTTGTATGAGATTTACCTGCAAACAAACACCTACGCTCAGACACACTTTTATACTTGCATGATATACATGGAGGGTGATTCACCTTACTGGTAAGTCATCCAGTGTAATGAAAAGAAAACCTAGCTTGCTATCTCAGTTCTCAAGCCAAGTATCTGGTTGAACTTGCTTGACAAGAATAGCCGCCAAATATCTTAACTTTATAGAAGGGCTTTGCAGCATCTACAATTTTAGGTAAACCATTTGAATTTAGCTTATTTCACAATGGAAGGAGCCATCAACTTGTGTCTCAGAAATTTTTTGATGTGTAAACCCTTGTGTATAGTAACCTAAGAAATTAAAACTGCATAATCAATTTGCAACTGTGCAGGTATGAATTGGGGAAGAAGGCATTCCCATCCTGATGCCTCGGTTCAGGTGAATCAGAGTTTGAGGGCAGAAGAAATTCGTTTGGAAGGTATAGCTCAAGCAATTCCTCAATCTTTACTGTTATAGGGATCAGAGTGTGAGGGCTTTTCTGTTGGTTCAAAATGGGAAGCATCCAGTATCCTTGTTATATGGTGAAGTTCACTTTCCATTGATTTCAATCTCCTCCCTAAATTTTTTGCTGTCATTTTCAGCAACTTGCTAATGTAAATTACTTATCAATGTACATATAACGGTTGTACCTGCATCGACTTAGTTCACTATCCATTGATTAACTGCTTCTTATCTTTCTTGATCCAAAGAAATGATGTGCAAAATCATTTTCATTTCTTAGTTCACTATATATCATCTTCCACTTAATCACCATCATCACTGTCTGTGTTGTTGTTGTTGTTGTCAACATCGGCGTCATATGATTTCTGTGAAACTAAACTCTCAATATAGACTCTCGTTTTTGAAGAGCATGCCTCTGATAGACATGAAAACCACAACATCGGTATCAAATCCAAATAGAAACTCACTATTCTTTATAGATTGCAAGGGCACGAAATCTTTAACCACCCCAAAATGTTTTTCCACATCAACGGTAAAACACTTCTGTTTGGATCAAACGCGCATATGCAAATAGACCCTGCCAACACACATAACCAAACCCACCTTGTATAAATAGGATATCAAAACAGTCTTCGTAAAAATGTAGAGTTGTAAGTGCTGGATCTACCGGTGCTTCCGGTAAATGTTTATATTCATTTGTTGATGGGTTCCAAAGGTAAATATCTGGTAAGTCACAAGGACTTAGGCAAACCAAACCATTACAATGCCCAAGAAACTCAAGCGCAACAAATGGGAGATTTGTAATATTAAAACAACCAGTACATGTAGATGATGATGGATTATAATCTATGGTTTTGACTTCATCCGGAAGAGTTTCCAGATTAGAAGAATGATGAAGCATAAGACTTAATCTGTTTATTTCAGTAGCGTGATCTAGGTACCTTTGAACAAACTCATGATCGTTCAATAACTTGTACCAAGACTTGTTTACACACCTAATCTCCCAACTGATTTCAGGGGCAACCTAACACAGATATCCAACATTATTTCCTTTGGGAGGTTCACCATCACTGCAACAGAAAAGTCAAAACAAAAAACATTAAGCAGGGAAAAAACAGGGACAATGATATAAATGTGCTAAGTTAGAGATGGGAAGATCAAATTTGTACCAGCATAAGTTTAGGTTCGATAAATCTGAATAAGCTTTACAAAGCTAAAGATTTCTGATCTGTTCAGACTTTTTTGTACGTGATTCATGGTTGATCTTCCCCACTAATTCATTTTGTATTTACTAAAACATTATCTAAATATAAATAATTACTCTATTTGAGAAACGATCCTACCATAAAGGAAAGAGAACGTGCACAAATGCAGTACACTCCTGGCCATCTCTCAAATATTTTGAAGATTTTGTAAGAGGTGTCTTCCATAATTTTTGAGAACAGCATCTGTCCTTCATTATTCCAGCTGATGAAGCATATTCTTTATATAAAAACAGAGTTTTTTCGAGCTTTGTGGTTAATCGGAGCTTCGGGGTTGATTACGCTAGGGCTGCACATGGGCGGGTATGGGCGGGTATAAGCTGAAACCAACCTCGCACCCACAGGCCGCGGTTTTTTTTTTTTCATAACCAACCCCGCACCCACAAATAGCGGGCGGGTTTTGTTACCCACCCGCTGCGGGTAGGGCGGGTTTGGGTTTAAACCCGCTTAAACCCGCAATAATTAGATATAATCCAAAAATTAGATATACTGATCAGGAGGAGGAGGAGTTCGCTATAATCTATTTGCACCACATTGAAATTTTCAAGATTACAATCCATGGAGTCCGCTTTAATATATTTCATGACGCGTGCAGCTAATTATAGTGATAGCAAATCGAATACGCTTCTGTTTTATTTTTGATGGTAAAGAAATCTCTGAACGTTAAGAAGGCCAGCTCTTAAATTGGCACCTCTGTGGATATGTTCACACATAAGACACCAACAACCATTGAAAACGTGAAGTCTCTCGGAGAAAGGGACAAAAGAGGTGGTCTAGGGAGCGCGCTGAACTTCTCAAGGCCAGTGAAGGATTAGCTGTAATCAACGGTGTATATTATGCGGGTTTTCAAGGTATGGGCGGGTATGACCTAAAACCAACCTCGCACCCACGGACAACGGTTTTTTTTTTTCTTAACCAACCCCGCACCCACAACGGGCGGGTATGGACAAAAAACCCACGGGTTTTAGCGGGTACGGGGGCGGGTATGGGTATCGTGGGTGGGTCTTGTGCAGCCAATAGAATTGCAGTAGAATCTTTTGGACCCACAAAATATTATCTGGCCAATCACATTTTAGAAAATAATTTACTAAATTTACTAAATCTTATTTAATCTCATAATATTTTCAAAAATAAACAAAAAAAAAATCGGCAGAATATATAGATCATAATTATTATTCTAAAAATATGATAATATTAACAGTTGAAATAAATTGAAATACAATCGGATCGAGATATGCATCATGATTTCCTCACAAAATTCAATCAATCATAAAAAATTTAAAAAAATAAAGTCCAATGTCCAATGTCCGATGTCCGATTACACTTCTTTAAATTAAATTAAATCTAACAACAATTCTTAAACTAACCTTTACAATTACGGTTCCAATAAAATTAAAAAACATTGATCAAATTTAGATCAACAATTAAAATTAAAAATCAAAATACACATAAAGTAGTGGATTTACATACCAATAGATTATACATGCTTCATCTTCTTCAAACAAAGCTACATTGATCGTTATTCTTGTCCAAAATCGAAATACGAAATACTGTAGTTAGTATAAAACCGCGATGAACTAAATTAAACAAGAATTTAAGAACGAGAGAAAAAAAAAATTAAGAACGAGAGAAAAAAATATAGTAGAAAAATCTAACAAATAAAATATTCCATAAAAAGTTAAAAAAATGCTATAAATAATTTCGCGTCCAAAATATACTTAAATTATAAATTTTTGCAGGTAAATACGTCAATATATATTTGATAAAATATTATGCTTTTATTGAGCATAAATATAGTAGCTATCCATATTTCCCGTATTGTTCCCTAAACAGAGTTTTTCTCTTATGGAATTTTAGGGCTTGCTAGCTCTCTATATAAAGCATTCGAGGAAATGCCAGACCTCATCGCTTCGTGCTGCTTTTTCTTTCGCTAGGGTTTTGCTCTTTGTTTCTCTCTAATAGTATGTTGTTTACTGTTGTTAGTTTGCATGCACAAGTGTGATCAATTAGTTTTCTCTTGCTGTTGATATTGGTTCTTTTGGAGCTCTGTTGTGGTGATAATAAAACTCGCGTTAGGTATGTAATTTGTTTTGCAATTGTTGATGATCTCCTTCTAAATAGATGGGTTATGAATTTTGGCCTTCGTTTTTCACTTTTGTTGCTGGTGTAGCAATAGCTGGATCAAAATATGGGTAGCTACTAACATAATGCCTCATATAAGGCATCATACAAGGATGAGGTGATTAATTAAAAAATATTGTATATTTTAATTTTTATATAGTTATTTTGTTAATTTTATGGTTATTTTCAGCTTTATTTTTGGTGTGCGATCTAAGTAATGTTGCGGCAATGGGAGGCCATAAGTGCACAAGTTAGATGGATCTAAGGAGAACGTTAATTCCATTAAACTTCATGGTAAAACGAAATATACTCACACAAGAAATAACCAAATATACCTCATTTATATTTTTGACTATTTATTGCAATTTTCTGGCAGTTAATTCATCTTTTTTAGTATATTTTTAAGATTGTTTTCAGCAACATACAATTATTTGGTGTTTTCGGCATTTACTTGGGTTAGTTTTTTTTTTTTTTCCTTGATGCCTTAATACTTTTTAGTGCTTGCTGTGCTTGACCATTTGGCCAACTTTAAAATGAAATCAGGAATGAATTCATTTTTGAACTGTTTCCTAGATTTTGTAGGTATGTGAGGAATAATATTATCCCATAATCTTTGGATTTTTGCTATTTCTTTATCTTTTGTCTGTCAAATTAGTTGGCAAGTAACTGGTTTATGTTAGTGCTATATTTATTTGTCTTTTGTTGATTATTGTGATTTGGCAACGTAGGTGTATCGGGTGTTTTACTTTCCATTGATTTGGGTTTTGATCTGAAGAGATAACCACCTGTGGTCTAGCAGTGTAAGTGTATTAATTGGGTTCTCTCCTTAATTCTTATGTTTTGTTTTTGCGGAGGATCTATTTAGAGCCCCGCAACACAATCCCAGCCAAAGTCCAGAATCCAACCTGTTTTTACTATGGTTTCTCTTCATAAAATCCCTTAATTACATATGTAATTGCTAACGACTTCCCCTATAATAATTGGAGCCATAGCACATTATAATTCCTCCGACCTCATGGTGTCTACAATACCACGTATGGTTATATGTTGTCTACTGGATCTCATCCATTTGGAAAAAAAAATCTCATCCATTTGGAAACTTTGGCTACATTACTTTGCAGTGCTTGGTGGGAAGCGAATGACAACAATTCTACACTACTTGCGTAGGTATACTTGAGTTTCTTTCTTTTTTACTTTCAAATGAACCATTTGTAAAGGATTTGAGGTTGAGAATCACATTGTTTTGTTACTTTTGCTTATTTATTTTTTATTCAAATTTTTATGGTTTTGAATTCTTGGCATCAATTGTATCTGCAACAACCCTTTATTTGAATGTTTTCTTGATTGAAATAGTCATCTAGCTGTCTACAAAAGGGAACATATGAAAATTTCTTTTAAAAGTGTTTGTAAGAAAAAAATATCCAGGTTGCAAATGTGAATTAGTTCTTGAAATGAGAACTTTAGATAAGAATATAGATAAGTTGAGTATCGCGATACTGGTTTAGTGGGTTGTGTGCTCTCTGCAATACTCATTTTTATTAATATGGTTTTATTTTGATAATTATTCTTTTGGGTTTAAACCAGATTATGGCCAAGACTACCACATGCAAACCGACAGGATTTGACGGGTGGATCATTCGACCAACCAAAATTTTTAATCGCTGTATCATATTAGAATAGATTTATTAAATACAAACGTGTCGATGCGTGTCGATGTTTATTACCTTTTCATTGTATTAAGATGTATATCTTCTACTTTATTTTCATTGTTTTTTTTTTGCTACGTTTCTCCCCAGTTTTTTGAGCTCTGTTTAGAACTTCTTTTCAATTTATCAAACCATTTTGATTGAATAACCAAAAAATTTTGCATATCAACCTATGTTAATCGTCTTCTACGTGAGCAAAATGTTGACGATACAATCAAAATTTTGACTAGATAGAAATATAGAGCACGGAATAAGTACATATCAACAAAAAAGCTAGCTCCAAACTCTTTGCCATTTGGGTGGTATAGAGAAAATGGTGCCGAAACTGTGAGATAGTGTGAGAAATGAATCCTTCACCGTTAATTTTTTTTTTTTTTTTTTTTTTAGCGAAAACAAGCAACCTTATTGTAGAAGTAGATACAAGTATCTTTTGAAAGAATGACTAGATATGAACCGCAATGACTAGATATGAACCGCATGCACATATCTGGATCCCAAATTGTCCATGTAGTTGAGGAAGCAACTGCTCCATGCATTTGTTCCTGTGTCTTTTCAGATCTTTTCTTACTGATAATTTGAAAGCAATTTGAGTATATATCTTATAAGGTTTGTCTTTTTAATCTAAGACTGGACCAATTACTTACATACGGTTTTTTCTTTGACTGTCATGACTCATGAAGCTCTATGTATTATATGGTAAAGCTAAATGAGTCACTATAAGTCACGTCCGGCCAACATAGTCTATGACACCCATAATCAAATTCAGGTTTGATCTTCTATACTAAGCAATGTTGTTTCCATGACTATATTTAAAATGATTTAACTCAGTGTTCTTGAGGCATATTAGTGGTTCCTTTTGATCGCAAATGCAGCATAGAGACGAAACAGAAAATATGAAATCTAAATCCAATAATTCCCCTTTTCTTTTTTTTTTTGTTATCTTCAAGCAACTCGCTTTGGCCAAGAGAAAGCAATAGATAAGACATCACTGTCACTTGGGGAACACAATCCAATACTCAATAACTCTTTTGGCAAAAGATATTAATCGAAACTTTGGGAGCATGCAGAACAGACCTTCATTCAGGTCAAAATCGATAACTATTCAGGGAATAGTTTTTGATCGCTACACCAGTAAAATATAAGGACATGCAACTTAAATGGTACACTGAAGTTGTTCATGAAATAGAAACGCCAATTGAGCTTTTAATAACAACAGACCCACAAAGTCCATTTTAGAAACAAAAAAAAAACATGCAGTATTAATAATCATGACGGACTTTGAGGTTTGAATTTTCAAGGAAAAATATAGGCATGTACCAAGAAATCTAACATGTTTCACAGTGGTTACCAGAGATGACTAAATTATAGACCTGTAACACGAAATTTAAAATTGTACTTCGCTGATCAAACATGTATCACGGTGGTTACCAAAGATAGAAAAAAATAATCCATTTTATAAATGTGAATTTACTTGGCTACACGATATTTCAGTGCACTACACAAGTAAATTGTCATAATTAATTACCTCTATGTTTTGTTCCTATTTATCTTTGAATTTTTTTTAATTTTTTTTTCGAAAGAAAAAATTTTATATTAAAAAAAAAGATCCAAAAAAATAGAAGAACTAGGAGATTTTTTCGATTTATTTGAATTTTAATTAAAACACCTGTTTCACTAATTTTCGTTTGAATGTAGTTTTTGGTTTGTGCAAAGACAAAAATGAAAAGAAAGCCATGTACCAGAGAAACCACTGCTCAATATCCATTATGGCTTAACAAAATACCAATGGTAACGAAAAAATTAATACTTTATTAAAAAAATGAAGAAGTTGAACAAGTATACGTCGAAGAGATGATTAACGCCTTGGTTCATAAAGTACACCCAAAAGAGGTAAAATATATAAAATAATAATTCTGGATATACCAGGTTTTTCTTCGGGAAAAAATCTCCATAAACCTAGCATTTTTGTAAATGCATTATGACGCCCACCTCAAGGCTCTCGCTCTAGGAAGTATATAAATGTCTAATGAAGCAGCGAATAAAATGTGTTTCATTCTTTAAACTTCATCCACACGAAGTGCATAATCTACTTTCGTGAACAGAGCCAGAAATTCTTTACAGGGAGGGCTAATCCATGATAAAAAAAAAAAAATTCAAGGAGGGCTTATTAAGAAATTTTTCTTATAAATATCAAGAACTTCAAGGGATTTTTATTGTATTAACGAAAAATAGGGGGGACGGGGGCACCCTTGGGTTCCACTTAGCTCTGTCCTGGATGAAACGTAATCACAAAATACTTGCACAAATTGCCCTCCAGAGTTGCTCAAAAAAATTTCAACCAGTCTGAGTTGTGTATAAATAATTTAGTTACAGTCTATTGACACAGGATATACTTAATGTACTTTAGATATACACCCAACTATTTATGCTGCCCGGTTAAAACTAGAGTGCATTACTTTTGATCAAATTCTGAAACTTAAACAAGTACTATAAGCTTTGGAAATGTTGTGCTGCAAGCCCATGATTTTTTTTTTATTTTTCTTGATTGTATCGGGAAAAGTACTCTTATGTAAAAACAAAGGAAGTTTCCCACGTATTTCGGTCGTATTCTATTCTAATTAATAATCCATGCAGGTAAAAGATATTCTCATGTAAAACAAAGGAGATTGGTTTTGTTCAAGACATTGATTGGTATTATATGGGAACGGGAGAATCGCAAGCATAATCAGTCCTACTTCATTGGATGCAAAGCTTTGACATTGTCAAGCAAACTATTATTCGTATAAGAGAAAATAATCATACGCAATACGAGCAATTTAGTGTAAAATCCCAGAGTGGTAGATTACACTTCAAATGCGGTCTTTGTTCCTATAGACAGGGGAGCAGAAGAGTTTATGGATGGTAGCATCGAGAAGCACCGTAAGATTTGATGGTTTGACCTACAAGATATATATTTTTGGATGTGTTGTTTTTAGGGTTTGATACATATAGAAACTTGATCAAACAAGTTCATTGTCTTGAAGGTTTATAAGTACGAACATACGCAGCTCACTGTCAAGGACAGAAAGGAGGTGGAAAATGCTTTTTAATTCCTTTTTGTTTAGTATTCTTGCACATTAATTGAGATACCAGCTTGGATGGTATTAGCTTATTGATCCTTTAACAATTTTTTGATATTATTTTTGTTTCCAATGAAGTTAGATTAGGACATGGATTCGAATTCCATCAGCAAAGATCAAACCCGTGCATCGCACGGGTGAAAAAACTAGTTATCTTTAGAAGGAGAGTGCCATCAATCTGATCAGAATGGTCAGAAATTTTGTTAGCTGAATTTTATATCCACGGCCTTTTTCTTAGTTATAATCATCATTTTACAGTTTTACTGCACCCTAACAGCCCGTAATACACCGAGTCTTGGTGTAATATTGCACCTAAAATAAGTTCCTTAGGCATGGTCCCAGTCCAGTAAGAATTGAAGGCGGGGTTTAGTGAGATGGGCTTAATTTAGGCCGGGACGGATATATTGGAATTAAAAAATAAAATTGTTAGGGTTTTACAAACTTTGTCTTAAAGTTGAAACCATTACTCTCTCTTTTCTTTTCCTCCTCGTTCTCATACAACACCAAGTTGACGAAGAAGAGAGGCCATTGCAACAATGTCAAACCTTCCAGAAGATATTGTGGAAGAAATTTTCTTAAGGCTGCCTAAGAAGTCTCTTTTGCGATTTAGGTGCGTAAACAAGTCTTTTTGTGCATTATTTGATAGCCGTAGTTTTCAATGCATGCATCATGAACTTTGTAACATCGGCGCTACTTATATGTTATGTGAAGCTAAACGCAACAAGAAGTATTGGATAGATTATGTGTCAGTTTCATCTTTATTGCCGTTATCAACATCATCAACAACAATCTGCGACTGTCATCATATAGTTAATAGGACGGATTACCCTTCCATATTTCGCAATTTCGATAAAGTTGAGTGTTTGTATTGGATTAATGGCTTGAATTGCATACGTACTACTAAAAGTAGTTGTGAAGAGTTTTATATCTGGAACACGACAACGAATGGGTGCCAGAAAATACCCATGGCACGAGAAGTAAACTACTATAACATTGATAGCTATGGATTTGATTATGATTACAGGACTGACGATTACAAGTTGGTAAGGATTGTTTACAACAGCGCTTCAAAGTGTTCTGATGTTGATGTCTATGCACTGGGATCAAATTTATGGAAAAGCACTCAAAGCATACCTTACTATCTTTACGAGGGATCCAAATATGGAGCTTCCTTTAAAGGAGGTATTCATTGGCTTGTGAGTACCTTTGAACAAGGCTCCATTAAGCTGATATGTCTTAATGTTGCCAATGAAATATTCCAGGAGGTGGCACTACCAGAAGAACCTATGCCATATCTAGAAGAACCCTTGGAAGAAAGTACGCTCGATATGAAGGTGGTAGGATTTGGAGGGTGCCTATGTTTATTTTACCACGTTGTTAATGGCCACGTTGATATATGGATGATGCGGGAATATGGAGTTAAAGAATCTTGGGTTAAAAGTTTCTCCATTGCTCAAGAGAGTATTTTAACTGGTACCAACTACTCGAGCTTAATATGGAATTTCAAGAACAATGAATCTCTGTGGGAGGTCGATGAGGATTTAATTTTATATGACGCTAACAACAAAACTTATAGAAAACTGGTGTTGGATTCCGATTTTGCTGAATGCGTCACTGTGACAGAGAACTCTATGGGTTCCCTTTCGCTTAACTAGTAATAAAGGTACTTCTTACAGTTTTCTCCAGGATGTGACAGAGAACTCTATGGGTTTTCTGCTTATGATTTTGATATGTGCGTTTTTTTGTGAATGTACTTCAGTTAATTACGTACATACGTTGATCCTGGCTTAGCTGGCTACATTATGTTATGCTGATGTTTGACATTTAAATTCCCTCTCTTAGGAAAATAATGAATATGTACTTGACAAGAAAAGGAAAATGTTGCATTTAGTGGATAGGGCTTTTAGTTGATGAAGTTTCAGCAGCCATCGGACTTCTGTTTTCTTATCTAGATGC
The DNA here is from genome assembly GCA_023531295.1 of Papaver armeniacum. NCBI lineage: Eukaryota > Viridiplantae > Streptophyta > Magnoliopsida > Ranunculales > Papaveraceae > Papaver > Papaver armeniacum. The sequence goes on from JAJJWW010015095.1 coordinate 58,600, forward strand.
AAATCACCACCGGACTTCTGTTTTCTTAATTTCTGTTCGGTATTACCAAGCTTGATTTGTTTCATAGTTAATTCGGCTAAGCGGCCCGGAATGAAGTAGTTTTTTTAGACCGGCCAGATTGGGGTATATCCAAATGAATTAGGATATAACTAATATAACAAAATAGGATCATTACAAAGTAAAATCCAAAACCCCATAACTGTATATTTATAGTAATGGCAAAACTGCCCTTATTTAGTTAAAACTAATTAACCTGTTTAGTTTAACTAGAACACCGCTGCCACGGTGGGGAGGACCGACCGAAGAAAAACGAAACACCGCTGATTACACAGCGCATCATAGATCCTTTTTTTGTTGGAATGTTATTTTTGAGGCATATGCATAATTTTAGTAGTTGCGTAACCAAATTAGTGGATGAATGAACAAAAATACGACTGTATAAACAGTTATGCATCTTTTGTCGTGGTTCAATTGTTCGTTATGCATTTTTTTTGAATGGTATTTTTAGGATACATCATTTTATTAGTTCCAACGGAAAATTAGTTAATGCATAAAACAAAATATGACTGTATAATGTGTTATGCATCTTTTGTGGTGGTTTGCATAATGACTATGCATTCAATTTCGAAAATTGTGCCCAAAAGATAAACACTTCCGAATTTTTCATAAAAACTCTAAATTTGATATTGTTGTTTGTACTCATTGTGTAGATCTCTTTAAAATATTCCAACGAGATAAAATTTGTAAAATTCCAAGACACGGATTTTTTGATATGTTATATATCTAGTTCGCTTGCCAACTAAACTCCTGAAAAAATAGGATCCATAAGAGCAACTGCAGTGGGCGACTATACCCATTTATTTGGTCTCGAACCGAGCGTAGCGGGGACGGACCAAAGACCAAATCCCGGACTAAATGAACAGTGGGCGATTATATTTGGTGGGGACCAAAGACTAAACCCAAATATAGTCGGGCGGGGGATATAATGTTCGCCCCAAAACCGAGGCGGGGATAAAATGTTCGCCCCACACCAAGCGGTGATAAAATGTCCGCCCCACACCAAGCGGTGATAAAATGTTCGTCCCATTTTTTTTTTTTTTATTCTTTTTTGGGGCGTTGATATAGTCCCCGCCTGGAGTGGGGCGAACATATATCAACGCCCCAAATTTTTTTTTTTTTTTTTTTTTTTTCTTTTTGCCGGGCGGGGATAAAGTTTACGCCCCAGGCGAACTTATACTCCCCGCTCGACTAAATTTACTCGCCACCCACCCGTCGTCACACGAAAGACCAAACTAAAATTTGGTATTTTTTTTTTGTCTTTGATCTTTGGGTTTAGTCGCACCACTGGAGTTGCTCTAAAGGGTTATAATAATTGGACTAAAAGGAAGGGTCATTTTCAATTTTATAAGAGTAACCACTTCCAATCTTTTTTATCAAATTTCACATTTTTTGTTACTCTATAGTTTACAAAAGAGTGGCCATAAAAGGGACTCCTTCTTTTCGGGCCTTCCGGTCGGTCGTCCAAATTAATACAGTTTGATTAACTAGTTGAGTATAAGTTATAAAATCCGGTTTTAGTTAGATTTAATTATAGATTATGTTCGGAAGGTTTTTGAGGATTTTTTTTTTTTTAAATCTTTATAACAAAAATGAAACTACACTAGCCTAACACTTCAAAAGTGGGACTGCACAACTGTTTAGTGGTTTCATTCTCAAAGTTATAGTATGAATCAACTTTTTTTTGCAAAGCACGGGATGAAAAATCAGCATGATCGAGTAAAATGAAAAATAACGACCACATATAGCCGACATGTTAATAATAAATCATAATGAAGATCAAATGGGATTTTCCATGCGGAGAAAGGTGTTACAAATGCATGATTAGTAGGAAAGGTATTAGTTTCATAACCATCCGACTAAGCTATACTCGTCAAAGTCGAAAATACCGAAAATCGACGACTAAAAATCTTATACAATAGGTAGTCACGATTAATGGGACACAACGAGAGGTTGATTTTAGTTGTTATTGGTCGACATGGTCGAAATTTAACTGCAACAATAATCGACAAAGTATAAGGATGAATATTGCGACGACCTTGTAAATATTACTTTCAGAGATGAGAAGTAGTCGCGATACTCAACCTAGGAAGATAACGACTAATACTAGTCGTTAAGGTAGACGAAGAGATACCCTGACGACCACGCAATTGCAATTCACCAATTTTGATTTTCCTACCTAATATGCCATTTAAAAAACAAATTAAAGTTCGAGATAACGTTTGAAAGAATTAATTGACAATAAAATAATTCTAATCGACAATAAAAAAATTCGATTAAAAATGATAAAATATATAGAAGGTGAAAGAAATTGATCATTAGAGTGATGAAGAAGGAAAAGGAAAAGGGACAATGAAATTCACATTAACAGGATTTAATTAGAATCATCAAGAGTAATTTTGTAGCTTTACCCTTTTTGGTCACCCATGGAGTTGCATCTAGGTCCACTTGAATTCATATATCCCAACTAGTTTGGATATATACTTCATTTTAGCCAGTATTTAAAGGCATTCAATTTTCGAACAACCACGTTCTTCAATCTTATAGTCACATATCAATGTGTCTATTCTGCTTTCAATATGCACTCTGTAGAAACATTGAAGTTTTTGGGAACACAACATATGGCTTATAGCGCATTTGGGTACCAAAAGTAAAACTGTTTCTGCTTCAAAAGCATTAAGTCAAGGGAAAATGTCATAATTGAAAACATTTTACTTCACAAAAAGTTAATATTTTTTTCTTTTTCTTCTAGAAGGTATTTTAGAATTATGTGCGTTCTAATCAAGAAGTCTTTTTGCTTATAGAAGATATTTTAGAATTATGTAGCGTTTGATATTAGAAGATCTTATAATCTTCTACATTGTGCCGCCTCTGATAATACAATATCTACCACGCTTAGGACCACTAAATATGTGCCTAGGAATAATATATGCTCATCACCAGCTGTACCTTTTCTAACTATTAATTTAGATGCTTGTTACAAGTTATTACATAATGAATATGGCATCGGACTAATAATCGGGGAATTTTGCAGGAACTCATCCATGGTCGAAATGTATCTACAGAGATGGATATCTAAGTGCTGAGGAAGGAGAGTGTATGACAACATTGGAAGCAGTGTGTTGGGCAATGAGTTTGCAATTGGAGTGTATCATTTTGGAGAAAGAAATGTAGTTGCCGCAATCAATGGTGCTGACACAAGTATTAGCTGGGAACATCTACCCATCATCAAAGATGTTAAATTTTAATTATCTTAGTCGTTTTAGAATACGAAAAGTGAGGCATGTAATAAGAGAGTGCAACAATGTAGCTTACTTGCTAGCAAAGCACTCTAGGAAACATAAGGTGACAGAATTATGGCAAAATCCAGCTCCTTCCTTTATCTGTAATCAGCTTCTTTCTGATTTGAAGGGTGTTCCCCCGAACTCTAATCAATAATCAATAAATCTTTGTATACCAAAAAAAAAAAAAACAAAAAAAAACAAAAAAAAAAAAAGAAAAACAAAAAAAAACAATTTTGGATTAAAAATAGAAAAAGATATTTTAGATAGAGCAGTGCTATCCCGCGCGACCTTGTGGGATTCCTTCTCGCAAAAGCGGCCTCTAAGTCGTTAGATCACTATGTTCCGCAACTAAAACCCAGATCCAGAAGCCTTGAACATCTTAGAGAAAATGGTGGGTCCCGAAATGAAAGTGATGGGTCCTAAACTGAATGCAAATCTAACCCTGTATTTGCTCATCCAACGTCTTAGAAGTCGCTTTTGCGGGAAGTTATCCCGCAAAGTCCGGCAAATCTGACCTTGATTTTTCAGTAAATTACCGCAATGCCTCAAATCATAAAATTCCAGTGTCAAACAAAGTAAAACAAGATCTTCATTTTTTTTTTCTTTCTTCTCAACTCTGGCCCGAACCAGAAATTTGCTCTTGACCTCCGCCACTACGCCATTAAACGCAAAACTACAGTCGGTAAAATTTCATTTTAATTTCTCTCTTTAGATTCAAAATTATGGAAATCAGAAGTTGACTCCATTGCGTGGCATTTATTTTAGGAGAAACCTCGGTCGATCTAATATTTTAGTATTCTGGTCGATTGAAAGTGCTAAAATTACTTGATAATTTCTTTCAGGATCCAAAAGCTGACTTGACACCGTTCGAACTGCTACCTCACTGGCCAATACATAAAGATTACTGACCTTGATCTTTCACTAAATTACCGTAATGCCTCAAATTGATGCAAATGTGCTTTCGAGATTCTTCTGCCTAACAAATTAAATCTTTCTTTCTTCTCAACTTTGTCCAGAACCAGAAGCTTGTTCTTGATACAGTTGGTAAAATTTCATTTATATTTCTCTCTTTAGGTTCGAAATTTTGGATTTATAATTCCGATTTTCGCCCTTTAAATCTTTGGGTTAGGGTTTATCCGTTGAGAATTTAGGGATTTTGTATTTGTAGCTGCTGTTTCGTACAATTTTTTTTCCAAAATGTGATTTGTTTGTGGATATACTAATCTATTCATTTCATTTGCTTAATTTAGACTCTAGATATCTCGATTTGGTTGTGGATATCTTGATTCCTGATTGCTTGATGGATACCGTTAGCTATTTTGCTTGATTCTGTTTCTTGGACCATTGAAATTGCTTAAACAAACTCTGCCAAAATTTGAGAAGCTTTCCACTGTTGGGTTACTTTGCCCTAATTATCTTGGTTATTGTTTATTTGGTAAGAATTTAGGGCACACAAATTTGTTCAAAATGTGATTTGTTTTTGGATTAATATCTAGATATTTTGCTTGATTCATTTCATGGTCGCTTAATCGATGGTGTTAGGTATTTTGCTTGATTCTGTTTTTCTCAACCATTGAAATAGCTTAAACAAACTCTGCCTAAATTTGAGAAGCTTTCGACAGTTGGGATTCAATATTAACACGAACTAGCACAACTTGAACCTCTAATTTTATGCTCAAATAATTTGATTTTGATTTGAGGTTGAAAAGAGAGACGGCACGTAGTTACATGGTTGTGCGTTTTTAGGTTGATATTCAGTCTACTGGATACACAAATCCTGAACTTAATCTAATTTCGGGTATGTAAATTGCAGTGATGGTGAACCTCCCTGAAGATATTATGCTGGATATCTGTGTTAGGTTGCCCGTGAAGTCAATTGGGCGATTTAGGTGTGTAAACAAGACTTGGTACAACTTATTGAATGATCGTAAGTTTGTTCGGAAGCACCTAGATCACGCTACTGAAATGAGCAGAATACATCTTATGCTTCATTCTTGGGATAACTTTTACACCATGTCTTATGATCCGTCATCATCTACATGTACTGGTTGTGTTACTACAGATCTCTCATTTCTAGACGAACATTTTCGGCTTGATGATCTTCAGTTTCTTGGATACTGTAATGGTTTGGTTTGCATAAGTCCTTATGAAAGGCTTAACCTTTGCATTTGGAACCCATCGACAAATGAATATAAGCATTTACCAGAAACACCACTACCAGTTACAACTCCGGAAGAGTGCTATCTCTCAGATATACAATATGGGTTTAGTTATGATTATGAGATTGGGGAGTTCAAAGTGGTATGTCTTGCCTGTTATGAGAATGCTTCCGGGTCTGACGTTTACCTCTATACATCAGGATCAAATACTTGGATAGCACTTGATAGCATCTATCATCATGTTTATGGCTGGGCTAATCAGGTGCCAGTTAATGGAGTTATTCATTGGGAAGCATATCGCAAATATGAGGGATCCAACAACAGAAGAGTTATTCTTTCTTTTAATTTTGAGAAAGAGATATTCCAAGAGATGCCATGGCCTGATTTGTTAGGGGAGTTCAACACATATCTGTGTGTGTTAGGAGGGTCTCTTTGCATATGGCGTTTTAATCCTAACATTGGTGTTGAAGTGTGGGAGTTGAAGGACTCTGAAGTGAGAAAATCTTGGGAAAAGCTCTTTACAATTGACATGAAAAAACATTTTGGGTTGGTCAAAGATTTTGTGCCTTTACAATCTTTAAAGAATGGTGAATTTCTATTTGGATTTGATAACGATGTTGGTTTTCATGTTCATCAATATGACTCAAAACATGAAACACCTAGACTTCTTTTTGTCTACGTGGATTCAGAGGAATACTCTTTTAGAACTGCAGTCTATGTTGACAGTTTAGTTTCTCCGAACTTGGATAGTAATTTGGATGACACCGACAGTGACAGTGATGATGGCGTTGAAGTTGTTGACAATGAAGAGGACAATGATACTGTGAGCACAATTAAGAAAATCAAGAGGGTTTGAGAATCTTATGCACTCCTTTTGTTTGGTAAGTCTCTATCTTTTTGCAAACAACATCTAGTAGATTTTATCAAACACAAGTAGTCTTCTAGTTAATAGTATGAACTTCAGACTGGAGTATTCTTCAGACTACTTAGTTACAGTTGTTTTGTTCTTTAGGTAAAGTAAGCTAAGTTACAGTTGTATGTATGATTGGAATCTGAACAATCAATTGATATCGAATTTCTTATTAACTGGTGGCCTCACCTCTGTCAGACTAACAACTTTTGCTGAAGAATTATTCGCTTTGTAGCTTTCCATCTCATTGTTGTGCAGCAATGTAATTGGACAACCAGTCGCGTTTGTTTTGAATTACATATAGTTTGTTGCAGAATTTTCAACAGCTATTAACCTGACAGAGTTTATGTGCAATAATGCTACATTACATTATTTAACCAGACTATATTACCCTAATTTTACTAGTTTCTTTCACTCCTCTGTATAAGTACAGTACACATATTTTATATCTTTTATTACTTGCCTCAGAAAAACCATTCATAGTTTTACATGCTAGTGTGTCCAGAAGAGTCAATTAAACCATCGATTCATCTGCAATTTTTATGCTACTGGTACTCTCTCACAAATGTTTTCTTATTTGCTTTTGATTTCTTGTTGAACATAAAGGCTTATATCCGTAGCTGTATAGGTTTTCGTTTTTAAGTAGATACATATTCAGTCTACTAGAGTTAGTATGGGTTGGATTGGTACCATTTCCACCCTCATACATAAACAACTAGTCGATCGGTAGTAATTCTTATAAGCCTTTATTTCGAGTATATTGATTGAAAATGTTTCAATTTGGACATTTAATAGGATTTGATTCCTGCAAAGTGTTTTTGTTGCTCATTAATCACCTCCACCAAGTTAAGCAGGACATTTGTTTTTACTACTAGTGTATGAATCATGGACCCTCGGCCTTTCACTAAATTACCCATATATCGCAATCGCAAATGTGCAAATATCAGTCGAGGACTAAATGTTCATTTAGCATTTAATAAACAAGCTTGGTAAAGGGGCGGCAACCTAATAAGACAAAAAAGGTCATTACAAGGAAATTCAAGTGCCCCTTATCAATGAAAAATCTGGAAATGACTAATTAGCCCTTATTGTTAGTAATCAAGATTAGTAATGATAATCAAAATTAGTGTTGATAATCAAGATTAGTGTTGATAATTAATTTTCACTTATTATAACTCTAAAAATCTGATTTTAGAGTTATAAAAAAAAAAATTTAGAGGAGAAGAAAAAGAAAACTTATGTGATATTTGTGAAACCCTAGATTTTGATTCACTCAACCAAAATGAGTGATTCCAGTGACCCGATATACTTCTAAATTAGTTCCAATTAGCTTTTTCTCGCTAAAAATTATCTAAATTACATAACAAAATCAAAACTTTTGAATTTTGGAAGAACTTACGATTGCAATTTTGCTCGTGACCAACCGTAACTCTTAGTTACGGTTCGAAAGTTATCGAATACCAACCGTAACTGGTTAAATTTGGGGAAGATCCAATCGTAAAACCAGTTATGGTTGGTAATTAAATTTGGACAACAACCGTAACTACCCTACGGTTGGTAACTAATGAATCGAGACCAACCGTAACTACCCTACGGTTGGTGTGTCAACTTAACTTTTGAACCGTAAATCATTATTTGATAAATTCTTAAGACACAGGATTTTTTACGGTTGGTATGGTTGTTTGAGTAACAAACCGTAACTCAATTACGGTTGATAAATATGATGCAAATAAAATCGTAATCGAACATATTCTCAAAACTAAGAACTTACGGTTGGTATTTGAGTTTAAACCAACCGTAACATCAACCCAATCTACAGTTACGGTTCTTATTTGAGTTATTACCAACCGTAACTAGTATAAACCCAGAAATTTCAATTTCAATTTCATACAAAACCCTAATTTTTGATACAAAATTAACTTAAATCCAACACGATAAACTAAACCCTAACTGGGTTTTTCCAAACATTTTTCAAATCGTCGATTAATCGAAGACGATGAAATTTTCGGTTTTAATGGAGGTTAGAGTTGATGGAGGAGAAGAGAAGAAGAAGAAGAAGATGAAAAAAAAAACTGATTTAATTTTTTCTGATTCATTAGGGTTAAAAAAAATTGATTTGATTTTGATAAATTTAAGGTGAAAAGGGTAATCTAGTCAATCTACACCTCTATAGGACACCCCTAACCAATAAGAGGGACATTGCTATCACACTTGCCGCCCTCTACCATTTCTTGCCGCCCCTTTACAAAGCTTGTTAATAAAACAAGAAAAATTACATTTCGTTGAAGCAGATGAGGGTTTCAGGATCTTGTCCGTTTTAAATCTCCCTTGCTTCCCATTATGCGACCAGCCGAGAATCTGACCACTGAGCATCTTCTCCCAAAAATTATGCTGCCAGGAATGTTTTCCCTTTCCCTCCACGGCTCCACCATCTTCTATTCTTTCTTATTCAATTTTCTTGTATTACATGTGTCGATTTATTGTAGATTTGCACTGTCAAGTGCCTGCTTCCGGTCTACATGATCAACACATGGCCGCTTGAGAAACAAGGAGTTCCTTATTCCTCGCTTCACTTGCAAATTAACAATCGGGGCGGCCGGTTTTATTAGAGGGACGCCAGTATGATAATAATGTCCCTCTAGTTGGTTAGGGGTGTAAATTGATTAGATTACCCTCCCTATTTTTTAGCCTTAATCAAAGCTAAATTGAAAATTTGTTTTCTTTCTTCTTCTCTTCTTATCCTCCCATCAACCGTAACCTCCATTAAAACTCAAAATTTCATCGTCTTCGATTAATCGAGGATTCGAAAATTAATCAAGTGTAGTGTAATGACTTACATGAGGTATGTTTTGAAAAATCCAGTTACGATTTGGATTATTTTGTTCGATTTAAGTTTAGTTTCTATCAAAAATTAGGGTTATAGATGAAAATTGAAATTCAAATTTTTGGGTTTATGTGAGTTACGGTTGATTTTAACTCAATTACGAACCGTAACTGGAGATTTTGATGTTGTTACGGTTGGTAATCTAACTATTACCAACCGTATGTTCTTATATCTGAGAATTTTCTTCAGTTACGTTTTTTTTTTCAACCGTAAGTGAACTTACGATTGATGTCGATATCAGAATTACGAACCGTAATTAACCCTGAAACCCAGAGTTCAGAAAGGTCATCAATTACGGTTCATAACTAAAATTCGAGATGAACCGTAAATACTGTTACGGTTGGTAACCATTTTAGTTTACGACCGTAACTAAGTTACGGTTCGTCTCGAGCATTTGGTTACCAACCGTAATGGTTTTACGATTGGGTTTTCCCCAAATTTAACCAATTACGATTGGTAGTTCATTTTTTATGAACCGTAACTAAGATTTACGGTTGGTTACCAGCAAAATTCCAACCGTAATTAGCTTTGAAAATGTAAAAAAATGGAATTTTTTTTTAAACTCTAAAATCTGATTTTGTTTTGATTTAGAGTTAATTGAAGTGAAACTAGATTATCAACACTAAACTAGATTATCAACACTAAACTATGTAATGGTTAATTAGTCATTTTTCAGCTTTTTTGGATATGGGGCACTTGAAATTACCATGTAATGACCCTTTTTGTCCTATTACCCGCCGCCCCTCTAACAAAATCTGCCGCCCCTATAACGGGATTGCAAATTAAACATCAACCAAACATGCTGCGTTTCATCAACCAAACAGCTAATTTGTTCTCTTTCTATTAGCCTTCGTCCTTTCAACGATGGCTAATTTTTAATTTAATTTGCTCTTTTTCTGTCAAAAAAAAAAAAAAAAAAAAAAAAAAAGAAAAAAGAAAAAAAAAACCTGCTGCCTTGTTTCATCTTTTAACCGTGAATAACAAAGTCTCGTTTCACTTGCCAGGACCGTCTTAGGCCTAGGGCGAATTGGTCGACCGCCCTAGGCCCAAAATATGGAGAGGCCCAAAAATAATAATCAGTCCAGTACATACGTAATTTAGGGGTGTCCAACGGACGGACGGTTGCGGATTAGGGGTCACCCGCAACCAAACCGTCAAAATTGCGGATTTGGAAAATGGAACCATGTCTGTCCCAATCACCCGCGGATGATACGATCCGGATGCGGATTAACCGCGGATTTAGTCAGGGAAAAAAAAAAGAAGTTTTCTGAGTTTTGATAATTGATTGACTGACTAGAGAATGATGTGCAACAGAAATTGGGAGGATGTGTAAGCTCTAGACACTAGTTTGATATGATATTGATATGATACTGAGGATGAGTAAGCTCTGTTTACGTGGTTTGTGTGCATCTTACTTTTAGAATCTGCAAGCTAAGTTGGAATGCGATTATGCTGAGGCTGAAAGAAATTACTACAACCAGTAGTACACACATCTCTACACTGTTAGAAAAAGAGGTATGGTATAATTAGTTTTAACTCGGCCATTATTCATTACTTTGTTTCTGTTGCTGTTAGTAAAAATAAAAAAATAAAAAAGATTTGCTTACTCTTCTTAATTTGGGCTCGCAACAGATGCTTCGTGAGCTTGAGCTTGCCTTAAAGAATCCTCGTATCTTCACTCCAGATAAGATTCATTGTTTTTGGCAGCTAGTGTTGTAATGGCCGAACCTCTTCTTAAAGAAGTTTATATATAAAACTAAAACTTCCAATATTATTTTTAGTAATTTTCTACGGTACGGGTGAATCCGCGGATTTACAAGACCAACCGAAACCAAACCGCAAAACCTTACGGATTTGAAAACTCACCCATGTCCGGCCCATAGATGATTGCAGATTGGTTTTCACCCGCACTTTCTCGAATGGTTGCGGATAAAATCCGCGGTTCCGGATTTTATGCACACCCCTAATACGTATATCTAGGTTGGTTTGTCTTTGTAAGTCAAAGAGTAGATAGCAATGTGATTCTAATATAAGATACGGCTAGGCATAATATAAATCACCGCTTAATTGGGGGCCATGGAAAATAATTAGGGACCCCTAGCTACAGGACAAATAAAGGTCATGAAATAGTAATTAGGGGTTATCCCTTATCCCCTATTTTTTAAATGGCTAAACTACCCCCAAATCATTAGTGTTAATTGAGTTGATTAGTTTAGGTAGATTAAAATCAGATTTAGGGATAAAATTTTGATAAAAGAAAAATTGTGTTTTTGTGTTGTGGAGAAGAAGGAGGTGAGTTTTTGGGGGAAAAGTTAGGGTTATTTGAAATGAGTGATTCTAGTGGAGGAAGTGATGTTGGTGAAGCTTCAAATAATAAACATGATTGTGTTGATGGTGAGATTGTCTCAACTAATCCTATGGATTGGATGTCTGATGAAGAGATGTTACTAGAGGAAGCCATGAATAATGGTGGAAATGAAGATCCCATTGGTCAAAATGAAGGATCCAATTCTCCATATGAAGAACCTGGAGCTCAAAACAATCAGGTAAACTTCCTATACTCTTCAAATCGCATGAATGGTGCTCCAAGTGGTCGATTCATGGTCACTATGCAACAGCTCAGTGTGAGAGTCGTTAGGTCGGGAGTATAATAAACTAACGACCCTTATGAGTCGTCAGTGACTTAGCACACAAATAAACGACTCCAATATGCAGGTTATGAAAAATCGTCAACCAAGTTTGATAAAGTTGACGACTCCAACTTTTAGGTCATCTAGAGTCGTCAACTCAGTATGTTTAGAACCCAACGACTAGAAAACTTTTTACTCTCTTTAGATGTTACTCTAAGGGTCGTCATAATGCCATTACTATATAATGACGACCCTAACAATCCATTTCATATTTTCATGAGAGTCGTTATTCTCTAGATCTCTAAATACTGACGACTCTACTAGTTTTTTTTATAATTTCTGATTTCATAGAGTCGTTTCATTGAATCGTAAAAAGCATACATCTTTCATAGGGTTACATTGAAGGAAATCAAACACAATACATGATAACGGTGCACTTATACACTTAATCATAAAGCATGTAATTATACATGGTGCCTTCCAAGATAAAGTAGCAATCGTCGAACTCAAACTTTTTCCCACGAAGCTCCTCGTAATAGCCATACGCCTTCCTCAACTGAAAATGAAAACATACTCAGTTAGTATTAATCAAAGCTTTGGATAAGTTTTACCTCTTGTTCAAATACTTACTCTTATAACACACAACATATTGGGAATGGCTTCCTCATGCGGCCTTGATTTCTCTTTTGAAAACTTCACACTCGAAGAATATCTCCTTGAACCGTTCCTTGACGATTTTCAAATACCTAGATGTAACGACCCTCAAGCTTGTCAACGCTATTTGAATGGTGTAGAGATGATCAAGATACGATTAAGCCGCTAATGACTCGATCAATTAGAGACGAATGTTAATTAATAGAAATTAATCTAAATACGATCTAGATACGAAATTAGCACCATCGAATAGATCACGAATAGTTACGCAAAATAGACTACTCGAACGTGTCATTCAGAGACTAGACGAAGAAGATATCATCGGATAAGTATGAAGGGGTAAAATAGTAATTAGGTCATAGACCGCTTGGCTGCCCATATCAATCTTTTGGGTGCCTAAAGTATTTTCGTTGGCCTTATCTTCACCAAGACGTGTCGAAGAGAATTCATTTTCTTTTCTTCTTTTCTTTCTTCTTCTTTCTTCTTTTGTCTTCTTCCTCTCCGTTTTTTACCTGCTGGTGAATTGAGTAATTAAAATAGAGAGATCTTGAGATCGAGAGAGGTAGAGTTTGATTGATTAGTAATTGTTGTTCGTGGTTCTGTTATTGATTTAGCTCTGAGGGAGCAGAAGATGATGCTGTGAATCGCAAAAGAGGAGATTATGAATTGAAGTTAGGGTTTTTGAGTCTGAGATAAAGAGTACAAGAAGATTGATGAGTCAATTAAGAACCCTGATGATTATTGATGAAGGTGGTGTTGCTATGAATATCGAACTCAGTTGTGGAAGAAAAAGGTAAATTAGGGTTTTGTTGAATTAAATTAGTTTTGAGTATAGTTGTTTGTTAATTGGTTGTTTTACTAGATGGGTTTGTGTTTAATTGAAGCTTAGATGGTTCTATAGGGTTTAATTTCTATTTCTCTTTAATCGAATTAGAAATTGGGGTTTAGAGAATTGAGTTGTTGATACTAAATTGGTTGCCGGTGTTAAAGGAATTGGTTGAGATGATTAATGGTTAAGATGAATTTGTGGAAGTTACCGGTGAAGTATAATTGTGTTGGTGGTTTTGACTGTATGGTTTATGAAGATTCCGTTGAGATGCTATGGCAGTTATTGGGGTGATGTTTGTTTGGCTGAATTGAATGGAGATGTAGCTACAGTTTATAGAACTGGGAGTGGTGAATAGCAAGAGTTGGTGTAAATTAAGTGGTATTACAGATGGTGATGAAGATGATTATAATTTGTGGTGCTGGTGGTATTAATGAGGTGAACTGTGTTGCAAGTGTTAGTACTGAATGGACTGGATTGCTAATGAGTGATGTAGATATTCGCTTTGCAATGGATGATGATTCTGCTATGATGAAGACATAGGTTTATAGATATTGTGGTGGTGATTAACATTGTGAGTTACATGTATTGGAAATGTTATTGTAGGTTAGATGTATGGATTGAGATTAGTATGCATACAAAACTTGGGAGATGGTGATGCTATTGAATGATTACAATACATGAAGTGTATAGACTGGTGAAGTTTATCCAGATTAGTGACCTTGAGATATTGCAGGAAATATGATTGAATGAAGAGAAATGAGCCGTAGTTGCAGGTGGTATGAATTTCAATTCCAGCAGAGTTACAAGTTGCTCTGTGTCATTGAAGTGGAGAAGATAGAGTTATCTCGAATCAAGTTTATGAATGAATTAGTAGTTGTGGTGATGTTGCTCACCTGGTGGTGGAAGTGGTGTTAATACGATAAAAGTGTAGTGATGCTGTAGACATGGATTTTGAGTAGTAGTGTAAATGAAGACAGACTTTGTAGTTGAACTGAGTTGTAGGTTGGAAAATTAGAGTAATGGATTAGTGTTGTTGCATTTGTATTTTGATTTGTGTTATGTGTTTTATTGCTTTAGTTTGTGGCATGAGCTAATGGTGAAGCCTTGTGTTTTAGCCTGGCCAGTTGATAGTCTAGTCTCGATTCACCCGAGTCGGTTTAATTGCTCGAATCGCCTTTTGACCGAGTTGACCCTATAACCAGATTTGACCTAATTTGACTCAGTGATCTAACTCGTTGACCTTTCGTTTGGACTTTGACCTTAACTGTTGACCTGACCTTGGACGTAGACTGTTAGTTGATTTTATTGACCGTTATTGACCGTCAGTTAACCCAGTTGGACCAGGCCTTAGATTATTGGGCCGGGTTATTATACTTGGGCTTAGGCCTAGCTTTTTTAGTTTGATACTTTGGACCCTTATGGTCCGAATTAACCTTTAGTTCCTTCTACAAAGTTGTAGATACTCTTTAGACTTATCAATTGGACTATAGATTCTACCTAATGGAATTAGTAAACCTTTGTTATGCTAAAGATAGGTAATGAAAAGGTGTAAAATCATAAATGGGTTTAGAACCATTAGATAATTCACTTAGCCTATAACTAGAGAATTGTATGAGATTGTGTTATGAGCCTTGTATGAGTTTTTTGGCTAATCTTTAGAGTACTTGTGTGATTAACAGTTAGTTGTCATTAACAACGTTCGATACAAAGGACGAACCAGTGGATTGTGGATCTCGAGGTAGGCAAGGCTTGTCATCAAAAGAGGTGGGAATTGATAACGAACTCTCTTGTATTCATTATTGTTTTATAAATATATTTATATTGCGAAAGGCATGTATATCTTTGCTAGTATATGATATGTGTATGCATGTATTATATGTGTGTAATAACTAATATTTTGGGATGGGCTTGGATCTTTAGAAACAACTAATATCTGTGTTTTGGGAGTATTTACTTATTTTCAAAAGTGATTCTTTCCATTGACTGGAAAGTAGTTACAAACTTTACTTGTTGTTAGCATGTAAGGAAACCTTTTCCTTTTGATTGGTGTGAGATGTGTGCCCCCAAATGTTATACCTAATTTATGCAAACCTAGGTAGGCCTCGTTGGGTTGAATATTATATAGGTATGGTTTTAATTTGGCCATTATATTTTCCCTATTTTTGTACGGGGGAAACGCATGTCTCATACATGGATATTTATTATTCTTTTAAATTACTTTCAAAAGCTATTATATTATGTTTTGGTGTTTAGAGAGAATGATGTTGAGAATCTTACGTCTGATTGTTGGATTTGACATGCGAGAGGTATAGGGTTTTTCATGTTAAAGTTCTTCCGTTGTCGTTGCGAGAGGTATAGGGTTCTTCATGTTAAAGTCCTTCCTAAGTAAATGTCTTATTTCTCCACCCCTTGTCGTTGCGACAAAATCGCAGGCCGTCTTTACAATTTCATGTAATGACCCATTGATCTTGTCTTATCATTTTCTTGTATTATTGCCTCAGCAGGATATTTTTCATGCGACAATATGACAGGCCTAAATATTCTTGCGAACATAAAGCCCCATGACATTGTCATCTTGCGAGGAAATCGCAGGACGTCTTTACACTTTCGTGCACCGACCCATTGACCTCGTCTTATATTTTTGTAGTATTATTGCCTCTGCAGGATCATTGCACAAATATGACAAGCCTTAATACTCCCGTTAGTAAAAAGCCTCATGATATTTGGGTCTTTGACACTTATCAGCTCCCTAATAGAGGGTGTCGTCCTTATCATCCCCCTGGTTGCCCCTTCAAGGAGGCGTACCTCTACCATACAAGGTTGGCTCCTCCCATCCGGTCTTAACAACAACCAGTTGTTTTCGCGGCCTCTTATCCCTTCGCCGATATGGCTCATGGTTACAAGACCGCACCCTAAGTGGGGTTTTCTTCTGACCGAGTGCATCATAGTCAAGACTTGCCAAGAATGGCCAGTACACTCCGCACGCCCTGTGTACTCTTGGCTCAACCGTGTACCTCGGCGCCTTGATAAAATTCTGCACTCCTTAGGAGAGACCTTAGTCGTCCAACCTAAGTCATAAGCTTAGGCTGAAAATCCAAGGCGCCTCCCCTGGATGGGCTTTATTGACCCCAAATCTCCATGACCCAGGTTCCGGTGGCGGTATAGCCTTTCCCTGAGCCATGCAATAGGTTCTCCCCTTTTATGACGCACTTTAGGTCTTACATTTGCCTCTTGCGAAAAAAAAAATCGCGAACTAGGGTATACGCCATAGTTGGGTGCCTCTTTCTGTTTATTCTGTTTCCTTTTGTAAGGCTCTGTTGTAATTTCTCGTTTTTGTTCTCTTCATTCAATAAAAATACTTTTCAAATTTATTTTTACAAATTTTCTTTCTTTCTTTCTCTTCTCAATTTCGCCAATTTCATTTTCATTTCACATTTTAAGTTTCTTACCTTTTCTACCTTGTGCTTGTGCTTCTTTGAGTTCTCGTATACTATTGATCATCTTGTTTTGCAGAGTACTCTTTTCTTGTTCTGTACTATCATTACCACTTGCACCATATTTTCGCAGATATTTCTCATTATACACTGCAGTTTTCACACCCTCTAGCTCATATTTTCCTTTCCCTAGCACATTTGTTACCGTGTAAGGGCCTTCCCACCTGTTCGCAGAATCATCTTCGCCATTCCTATGATAAGTTGGTTGTAGACGTAACACCAGATCCCTTTTGCGAAGTATTCGCTGATTCTCATTTTCAGCAGACAAGCTTTTCACAACATTCCCTTTTCCTCCATGCTCTACTGCGTCTACCATCAGTTTTTCACCCCTTTGTTTTTCTTTGATATTATGCTTCCAATTGTTCTTCTTAATTGCTCTTTCTTCATATTTCTCTACATCAATTTCATGACATTTTCGTCCCTCAATCCAATCTCCTCTTATGATTCCAACGCCGCTAGGATGAGGAAACTTTATGCATTGATGGAAGGTTGAAGCTACTCCCAGAATTCCATGCAACCAGGGTCGGCCAATTAGTGCATTATACGGCGACTCTACGTCAACAACACAGAACAGAATTTCGGAAGATAATCCCTTCAAAGGAATTCGCATAGCAATTTCTCCCTTAGGTTTGTTCGCAGTACCATTAAAGCCGTAGATCTTGTAAGTCGAAGGTATCAAGTCCTCATCCTTTCCTCCCATAGTTTTGTAAGCATGGTAAAATAGAATGTCTACAGAACTTCCAGTGTTAATCAATATTCTGTTAATCTCCCATGAATTCTCAGATTCATCATCTTCATCATCACTGGGTTTCGGGTTGATCTCTAGCTTTACCACTAAAGGATTATCATGCATTTCTCCACCTTCAAGTATTTCTTCTGCTGTAAAGGAAATAGGCTATTTCTGCCATTCTTTTAGTGGAGAGACCTTCGCAATGTTCATAATTTCTCTATCATCAACATCCCTTGCGAATACTCTGCTCAGAACGTTATCATGAAAATCTTCAATTGTTTTGTATGAATGTACAATAGAATGAAAAAATAGGTTCTTTGCTTTCGCTCCAACTTCAATTAGAAACGTGTCTCCTCCTTTGCTGCGTTTGCTCTGCGATTTTCTGGTGGCGGTGGTAATGGCAAATGTTGTGGTTGCCTTATCAGAAAATGGTTCAGCTTAACTTGGTCTATCATTCTAAGGATAATTCTCTTTACATTCCTGCAATCATTTGTCATGTGTCCATGGAAGTGGTGATATGAGCAGAATTCATGACTTTTGTGGTTCGGGGGTGGCTCAGTTCCCATGTTCCAAGGTGCTGGGATGTTTTCCATCAAGATTATGGCTTCCCATATCTTTTTCACACTAGCATTTAGAGGAGGCATCTTTATTTCTTCCCATACTACCTTCTTAGTTCCCTGTCCCCTATGATAATTGTGTTTTTGACCTCCATAAGTTTCTTGTGGATGGTCAAATCTTTGAATCTTGTTATTTCTACCACGGCTAAAGAATCTTCTTTCTCTCTCAATCTCTTCTTGATCATGACTTCCCATTGCTACCAGCTTCTGTTGACTTTCGACCATCATCTTTGCCTGTTGTTCCTGCGAAGTGTTCGCCGCTGCATTTGTTAACTTGGGTAGTAAGCTTGCATTCGCTACCTTTGAACTTGTGTTTGCGACTGGGTATGACTCCATCTCACTCTGTTTTTCCTCAAGAGTAATATATTCTTCTTGATATTCTCGCAACTCAGTCAGTGTGATAGTATTCTTGATTCTAAAGATTTGGACATACAGAAAATTTGTTGCGAACATTGCATTATTAAATAATAAAATAAGATATCTTTCATCCACATGGCCAACTATATTGCTACACATTGTTTTCCACCTCATAGTTAAGTGCTTTAAACTTTCGCCAACTCTTTTTTTCAATCCAAATACATCTTCAATTCCTGGACGTGAGGAGTTGTTACTTATGTAAGCTCCTAAGAACACCGTTTTTAATTGATTGAAAGATGCTATGGTATCCTTTGGCAGACCTTCAAACCATTTTAATGCTTCTCCTGTCAAACTTGATGCAAAGTATTTGCACAACATAGCATCATGGCTTTCCCATTGTAACGTGCATCTCACGTAAGCTTTAATATGTTGAACTTCACAAGTTGTTCCGTCGAAGATGCTAGTTAATGCAGGCAAATTAAATTTTGGTGGTATTCCCCTCATATGTACTTCCTGTGTAAATGGTGTTTTCGCAGCTTCCTCTATTGCTTCATCCAACTATCTCCTGCTTCCTTCTCTTCTGTTATTGAGCATCCCTCTCATTTCTGCCAATTCTCGTAGAATTTGTTCATTCATGCCTGACTCTTGATCCATTGGTCTCTTTAACCTTGCTTCTCTTCTCCTGCGCTCATGCCTGTTTTGTCTTGCGAAATCTTGTTTTTCCTCTTCATCATCCTCTTCTTGTCTTCCCCTGCGATTTTCTCTTTCATCCCTTATATTTGTTCGCACATGATTCTGCCTCTCATTTTCTCCTCTGTGACCTTGCTCATTCCTTATCATTTTTCTTTCTCGCCTTTCAATCCTTCCTCGTGTTCTATCAGCTTCTTCATTAATATTATCATTATTGCGGTATCGTTAGCGCCTTCTCTCTCGGTTATCATGATTGTTCTGGCGTATAGCCTCCTGAAATTCTTGTTCTTCAATTTCCGCCCTCATCCTTTCTCTTTCGCAAGCTATATGTGTTTGTGCGGCATTATGTCTATCAATCTCATCTTTACTGTTTGTTGATTCCTTTGCACCTCTCTCCCATATAATATCCCCCTTCCTTCCTCCCGGTTTTCTTCTCCATCTTGATTATCTCGTTCGCGATGTTGTTCATTCCTCTGATCCCTATTGTTTTGCTCATTATGATAATTTTTGCCATGTTGAACGTAACGATCTTCCACTATTTCTCTTTCCTCACGATGTCCTTCACCAGGATTTTGTATTTCTTCTTGAATATCCTCTGCAACATCCCTCGTAGGCGAATCTCGTCTCGCTTCTGCTCTAACTGATCTTGAATTTGAACTTGTAGTACTTCTCGACCTGGTATTTTGTAATCTTATATTTTCTATCCTTAATTCATGGTTTTGTCGTGTTAAATTCGCACGTTCTTCTGAGTCTAATCTCCTTTCTTCGAACAATCGTTGTCTTAATGCCTCTTGCGTTTCATTCTCCTTCTC
This sequence comes from Papaver armeniacum, assembly GCA_023531295.1. Lineage (NCBI taxonomy): Eukaryota > Viridiplantae > Streptophyta > Magnoliopsida > Ranunculales > Papaveraceae > Papaver > Papaver armeniacum. The sequence goes on from JAJJWW010015095.1 coordinate 78,707, forward strand.
TCCATGAATTGTTCCTTCTTCTACTTCTCTGTCCCTCTCTATTCGTCTCAATTGTTGTGTATCTTCTACTTCCTCTGTTGAGTCTGTCTTCCAAGTGTGTACACTGACTCTATCATAACCAATGATTCCGTCTTGTACCGGTGGACGCTGAATTGGTGGTTGAACTCGTTCTCCTACATTGTTTCTTGCTCCAATTTCACCTCTCCTTCTTCCAGCGATACTTCTCCTCCTCCTAATTATTGCTGGTTGTTCCAAAACATTTGTTCGTCTTACCATCTTTTCGATTTTAATAATCTGTTAAAAATCACACAAACTCTTCACTATTTATTCCAAACTTTTTCAACTCACAATAACAATCCTCCCTGTTTCTAGCGCCAATATGAGATTGCAGGTTTCCCAGCAATCACACCCTAACAATTTACACAATTATTTGCCCAAACTTCAAGAACAATCACCAAATCTTTATTAACTTGTTTTATGAATCTTACAAGAATGATCAGAATACAAGAAAATAAGAGTTACTCTAGACTCTCTCTCTCTCTTATTTGCTTTTTCACTATTCTCCCCAAAAGATCCTCTCTCTCAAGTCTACTTGGTCCTTTATATAGGATGTTACATAGTGGATGACAGCTAAGCCAACCTTTATTTTCGGATCTGGCTTGCGTCATTCTCGCAAGTTTACAAAGGTTTTCTTCGCACGTGTTCTTCAATCTCGCAAAGTCTTCACACTTTCCTCGTGATTAGGATGATGTCACCTGCTACGTTATTCCTCAAATAGTTTGTAATGGTCTTCGCAAATATTTGTTGGTTAAATCTTCGCTGGGACACTGCTGTTACGAGATTCTACTCCTACATAAATAAACATAAAAAGTCAAGTGATCCAACAAGTGTTCAGAGTATGTCAGAGACTTTTGTCTCTTGTGACGTTAACTCTCAAATGAATTCAAGTGTGACAAGGGAGACACCTACTGGATGTCCAACAGTCACACGATTACCAAACAAGTCTAGTGAGAATTCAGATGTTTTTGTCTCACCCAGTGTTGTAGCCTTGCCGGAAATGTTAGGGGATACTTCTGATACAGTTTTACTTCCTGATGCTACTCATATACCTGACAACATATTGTCGGAACCTATCAATGATATTTCTGAACAGAAAGTTAGACGAAGTATTCGGTCTCGGGTTCCTAATACTCGGTTAAAGGATTATGTATGTAATAATGTCAACGCAATAGACCCCGACTCCTCCACTCCTCACTCGTCAACGTCTTCAGGTACGCATACCCCATAACTAATTATGTGTCTTATGCAAATTTTTCTGCTAACCACACTCAGTTTTTGGCGGCTATTACTACTCTCAGGGAACCAACCAGCTATGCTGAAGCTGTGAAACTTCCATGTTGGCGCGTCGCTATGTCTGAGGAAATTGGTGCTCTTGATAAAAATGACACATTATTTATTACTGATATTCCGCCAGGGAAGAAGGCTACTGGCTGTAAGTGGGTTTACAAAATTAAATATAATTCTGATGGCAATGTCGAAAGGTATAAAGCTCGATTGGTTGTTCTTGGTAGTAGACAGTTTGAAGGGGTTGATTACCATGAAACCTTTTCTCACGTAGCCAAAATGGTTTCAGTTAGAACTTTTTTGGCAGTCGTAGTGGCTCAAGATTGGGAGCTTCACCAAATGGATGTTCACAATGCCTTTCTACATGGGGATCTTGATGAGGAAGTATATATGCAACTTCCTCCAGGCTATTCGACTACTTCTTCGGGCAAAGTATGTCGTCTTCATAAATCTTTGTATGGTCTTCGTCAAGCTCCACGTAATTGGTTTGCTAAGCTTGTAAGTGCTCTTAAGACTTTTGAATTTATACACTCTTATGCTGATTACTCTCTAGTTACTCTACGACAAGGTGAGAATTCCATTAATGTACTTGTTTATGTTGATGATTTGATTATTGCTGGGAATAATTTTGCTGCTATTGCTACTTTTAAGGCATACTTAAGTCGATGCTTTCATATGAAAGATTTAGGTCCTCTCATGTATTTTCTTGGTATTGAAATATCTCGAGGTACTGATGGTCTATTTTTATCTCAACGAAAATATACCTTGGATATACTTTCTGAGACTGGACTTCTTGGAGCCAAACTAGCTACTTCACCTATTGATCAACATCACCGTTTGGCTCTAGATGATGGACCTTTTTATTCAGACTCATCTCAGTACCGCCGACTTATTGGGCGTTTGATTTATTTAACCATTACGCGTCCTTAATTGTGTTATTCGGTACACGTATTGGCTCAATTCATGCAATCTCCTCGAGTTGCACATTGGGAAGCTGCTCTTCGAGTTCTTCGTTATCTTAAGAGTCATCCGGGTCAAGGGATTGTTTTACGTAAGGACAGTGCTCTTCAACTTATTGTTTATTGTGACTCTGATTGGGCCTACTGCCCTCTTAGTCGTCGTTCTCTTACCGGCTATTTTATATTTTTGGGAGGCTCACCTATATCTTAGAAGACAAAGAAGCAGCACACAGTATCGCGTTCTTCGGCCGAAGCTGAGTACCGTTCTATGGCTCATAGATGTAGTGAGCTCACTTGGCTCAAGGCGTTATTGAAATCTCTTGGTGTGTCCCACTCTCAACCTATGCGTCTTTATTGTGACAGTCAATCCACACTTCATATTGCTGCTAATCCGGTTTTTCATGAGCGCACCAAACATATTGATATTGATTGTCACTATGTACGTGATCACATTCAATCGGGTGCTATTACCACTTCTCATATTCGCACAACGGCTCAACTTGCAGATATCTTCACCAAAGCGCTTGGACGTCCTCAGTTTGAGCTTCTTCTTCGCAAGTTGCGCATTCGTGATCTCCATGCTCCAACTTGAGGGGGAGTATTAAGGGATTCGCATATATATTTTGTATATACGGTAGTTATGACATAGTTTGTATGTTAGGAAAGATATTAGTTTAGTATAATTTTCTCTCTATATTTGTAAAGCTGGATCAGGCCTATTTACACACAGGTTTATCCTGCATTGTATTCAAGCTTTTGCGTAATACACAAAACCTTCAAATTCTTACCTTGTCACCTTCAAAATCTTACCTTGTCGTTTCACATGTGCATATTTATGGTTACACTCTAGATTTGTTCATAACATCATGTAATACAAAGTGGCTAGAAGTAAACCAATTTGAGTGCATCTTAAGGAACAGAATATCATCCCAATATTGTCTCGAGTCAAGAGGACTCAATGGTGTAAATTGCTAAAACGAAATAAAAACGGATGGCCATTATAAAGATACATCATATACACTTGATTCACATTTGAATTGGATAAAACTCGAATTGTACACCTGCTTAATTGGGACGGGGAAGAATTTATCCGTAACTTAAAACCCACTTTGTGTCCGTGGCTTTGGCAGAGTAATATAAATTTCGAGAAATGGACGGATGGCCAATATTTAAACATGTAACTGATACATTTAATCATTTTTGATGGATTTTTGTGGAAATTGGAACTTATATGCTACAACACACCTACTTGGGTTGAAATTTATTTTATAGGCATGAATTTTTAACTGGACGTTAAACCATGATGCCTAAGTTTCTGTATTTGTCAGGTTTCGAGCATAAAAGATTCAATGGCGACAAAGACTAACTCACTGCAAATCACTTCACCTGAAGCTTTTCATAAATTCCACTTGCAAAATATCCGGTGCGTATGCACCGGATTAGATGCTTGTTTTTAAATAATCGGAAAATGGGTCATTTGTCCAAAAAAATTTAAAACACGGTTCAAATGGACGAGTAAAAAATTTTATGGGTGAAATGGACACAAAAAAATAGCAAGGATGAAACTGGATTCATCCTGGCTTAAACTTAAAAAATAGCGAGGATGAAACTGGATGCATCTTGTGTAAATTAAAAATAAGAAAAAATATTTGAAAATGGGCAGGATGAAACTGGTTACATCCTGCCTATTTTTAAATTTTTGTCCATTTAAACAGTATCAAAAATCTAACCGTCATTTTCACCCAGAAAATTTTAATTTTGGTCTTTTTAACCAATTTTGTGTTAAATAATTAGGAACCCCACTAACCACATTGACCAAATCCACCAAATATGCTGTTGTTGCTGTCAACTGGTTAGAGTTTTCGGGAGACCTTGTTTTTGCTTTCTCGCATTTACTTCTGAGCTAGGAGGGTGGCAGTGTGGATGGAGTCTGTTGTTGTATGACTCTTGTTTAGTTTTTGCTAGTTTCCCGGTAAGCGGTTTCAATATATATTCTTATATTCGCTGAGGGAAAAAAAAAATCTAATCTAATCTTAAGTGGATTAGGTTTTTGAAGACACCTTTAGTACCTCGGAAGAACCCATTCCTTTTCGTAATTTTTTTCTCAGCTCTCCCTTCAACCTAATCTTATTAAGTTATATATAAACATTGCCCTTTTCTGAACGCATATAACCTAGAGTTTTTACCTTAGGTGCTAGAAAGATACAGGAGCTGGACTGGAGCACATAATTCTTGAGGTAATTATATAGTTACTAGAATTTATATATATATTTTATTTATATTACTTTGTGATCAAAATCTTTAATTTTATGGAAAACCTTAGCAATGATCTCATAGAAAACATATTTTGTCGAGTACCTGTCGAATCTATTTTAAAAAGCCAACGGGTATGCAAAACCTGGAGAAATCGCTTCCGTCATGTATACCCTAAATTAGGTTTGCTTTTCGTGTGTGGTGACGTTGTGCCGTCTTTGTACTACAACAAAAATATGAGACTCGATTACGTGGATGAGAATGATCATTATCGGCATATTTATAATCTTGGTAATCAAAGAAATTGTAGACTTCCGGAGAATGATACTACCATTGTTGTTGGTTCATGCAATGGCTTGGTATGTCTCAAAGGATATCATGAAGATCCTACATTTATTTGCAATCCCATAACTAGAGAATCGGTTTCTCTTCCTCTTATCCGTCGGGAATCGGAAAGGAAACGGCTGGTAGGTGGATTTGGTTACCTTCCCTCCACTAATGAGTACAAGGTTGTTAGAATAAAATTTGGAGCCTCCTCGGAAGGTGGACATGCCGAGGTATATACTCTTGGAAGTCCTCGCATTGGGTGGAGAAAGATAGGAAAAGTCCCATATATATTCTGGTCGTCAGGCATCTTTGCAAATGGAGCCCTTCATTGGGTTGACAATAGGTACAACAACAAATATCCAAGAAATATGTATAACGTGCTAGAACCTGTGATCGTGGCTTTTGATTTGGAGAAAGAGATATTTCAATTGATTCCTTCGCCTTCTATTGATTACGGTAGTGGTCAATCCAGTAACTACAGCATGAAACTCTTGTTCTTGAGAGGAAACTTATGTGTGGTTCACTTTCAAGCCAAGTTCATCGACATATGGTCATTTAAGAAGGAATTGATAAATAGTACAAGTTGCAAACGACGCAAAGTGACAGAAGAACATGAAAAGTGCTACTACGACTGCACTTGGAGTTGGAGCAAAGAGTTCTCCATACCATGCAAATTTGTGGAGCGGTATGAACCATTTGATATCACATTCAACAATAAAGTTCTATTGTGGCGGAACCAAAGAGATCTTTATAGCTATGATCCTAAAACTTCAACGCTAACGAAAGTTATGGAAGTTAAAGACCGCCTATACCACCAAACAGTTCCTCACATGAACAGTCTTGTTTCTTTTAAGGATTTACAATCATATCAGTTGGATGCTTATGAGAATTATATTTCTGATCGTAAATGGAGCGTATGATAAATGCACAGCCAAACAAGGTGAAAGATGGATGTATTTGCTCCATTGAGAAATTGTTCGCTCCTATTCTCACACTCTTCTTGTCCCAATTTCTATGTCGATTATTTGATAGTGTTGGAATATATGGCATGCCAGCAAGTCAATGAAAAGACTGGAAAACCAAGTCAGTAACAAGAATACCAAGTCAGTAAAAAGATTGTGTAATCTAGTTAGATAAGCTTAATCTCGCTACTCTTAGGGTTTACTGATTCCTATTACTCCTATAAATAGGAAACATAATGTAAGTGTAAAGATATCTCAGTATGTACTACTGTTGATCAATAAACAATCATCCCTACGGGGTTTCATCAGTGGATGTAGGCGTTAGTGCCGAACCACTTTAAATCTCTTTGTCTTCTTCTTAACTCTGATCATTACTCTTATCATAAATCTAATATGGTACAGAGTAGGAAAAGATCCAAATATCTTTTTCTGATCAATCGCTTCTGCATCCATTTTTGTTTATCGACGATGTAATTTTTTTTATTTTTTTTAGAGTACTCAGTATCGAACAATTCAGTTTTGTGTTCTTATCGATTTAATATCCCGACGACCAATTCAAGTTTTCCAGCAAGTTTCTTGTTACTCCAGAAAACATCAAATATGGTCAATTTCTTTTACAGCATCTGATCATGCTTTATTTATCCTAATCAATTTTCTAGTCTATTGACTTTCATGGACTTGCTAAGGCTAAAATTAATCTTTTAATCCATTCCATTGGCATGTTTGTTTTCCAATCAAGCCCAATCAATATATTATTGTTCTCTAACTCTTTTTAAGAACTACTATGGAGTTATGTTTCTATCATCTCCATTCTCTATGTCACATCATCTAGACAATAGTGAATGGTGGAGTAAAAGGCTTTTAACAAGATCAAGGTCCGTTAAGTCGAGCTTTCATACACCAGTGGTACTGTGGCATCTCAAGTAACTACTCTGATGATGTTCAAGTTATAGAGTGAGCAATCCACTATCCGAAGACCGTATAGAGGAAGAGAAGAAGAATATAAAGATTTTTTTTTTGCATCCATCTTTTTCAATGATAGTTCAAGTTGAACACTTCAATTCTCTTCGCGTCCAACTTGAGGGGGGTGTTGGAATATATGGCATGCCAGCAAGTCAATGACAAGATTGGAAAACCAAGTCAGTAACAAGATTGTGTAATCTAGTTACATAAGCTTAATCTAGCTAGTGTTAGGGTTTATTGATTCCTATTACTCCTACAAATAGGAAACATAATGTACCATATATTCCAACAGATAGATTGAAATGTCGTCGATTTGCTAGAATTACCATTAGTTTTTGTAAGCTTTGATCCAATGATAATTTTAATTTCTAGACAAACAGTGCAACATTGGTCATGAGTATTTTTTTCTTCTTTTTTTACCCACAATTTACTTGATTCATAAACTTCATTCAGTTCTTGTAAATTTCAACTCCATTACCTTGTTGAGTTCTTGGAGGGGATGTCATGTTTAATGATGAATTTTGTTCACAAGAAAATATGATAATACACATCATCATGGCCATGAACAGATAGATGGCTGCAATCAAGACTAAACACAAATTAAGACCCGTTTTTACTACCCATTTGAAGACACTAGACCATGTATCCATAAACTTATCACACGTTGCTTAAGATAGTGCTATCAGTCAGTCGTATTGACATGTAGGAGTGGAATACCGTACATATCAATAAATATGCGAAGTGAAGATTATCTAACGTAAGCGAGGGCTATCGCACATAGTAAAATCGAGATGACGTATTGGATGATGTCAGCAAAGTCACGAGTATAGTGTGATGATCTATGCGAAGCATAAACTGTGCGAGAATGAGTGAGTGTACATGAGTGAATGTAACGCACAGTGATTCTGAAAATAGTGGATCTCTTAGCTGTCATCCACTATGTAGAATCCTATATAAGGGGAAGAAGTTATCACATAGAGAGAGATCTTTTAGTGTGTGTTAGACAAGAAATTAAGAGAGAGAAAGTTTATTTGGGAGCAAGTAAAGTCATTGTAATATCTTAGAACCAATTATGAATCTTGAAAAATAATAAAAGAATTCCATTATGATTACTTAGAACCTTGTCTAAATATATTGGGGTGTGGTTGTAGGATTTCTTGCAAGTACATTTTTGGCGCTGTAAATGACTTTGGGTGATAAATCCCGTTAATGAGTTTACCGAATCTTGAAAAGGTAGATCTCGAAAATTTTGGAGAAAATATCAAGAACAATAAAGAATCTATGGAGAAAGCAAGATTCGTAACAATACAGGGAAGAGGTAGAAATATACAGTGTAATTCTGTAACTAAAGCATCAATCTCCGATGCGGATTTTCAAGCAGGAATAATAGGTAGAATTCACAAGCGAAATTATGAAGGAAAGAAGGTGGAAACTGTATAAAAGGAATCTCCATTAAAAGAATGGGAAAAGGTGGAGATTATGTTTGCAGCAGACGAAATTCTGGAAGAAATTTTAAAGCGGACATATCCATTGGTAATCACAGTCACAGCTGAGCAAGGAGAAAATAGTGTAATGAGGAAGAAATCAGAAAAATGACGGTTGATAGAACATTGATAGATACAGGAAGTGCAGTTGATGTCTTATTTTATCCAACATTCAAAGCAATGGGGTATGAAGATGCAGAGATGACACGTCCAACTTACAATGTACATGGATTCAATAAAGTAATCACAAAACCAAAAGGAGAAATAGTGGTGCGATTATTACTAGGAGAAATAGAGACGAAGATAACACTGTGTGTGATTGATATAGAATCATCATACAACATGTGTTGGGAAGACCATGGGTGCATGCGATAAAAGTTGTAGCATCAACACTACATCAGTGCATCAGATTCCCAATTCCAAGTGGAATAGGTGAAATTAAAGGAGAAATTAAGAGTGCGAAGATTTGCAATCGGATAGATATAATAAATTATGAAGGAAGAGCAAAGAAGCGAAAGGATCGCTGGATAAAAGCAAAAGAGTTAAAAAAGGAAGACGAATTTCAGATATATATGATCAGAGCGACAGAGGGAAAAGGAACACCAGGTGAAGTACCGGTGAAGGAAGGTGAACTGATTAAAGAGATCATGGAACCAACCCCGATGGGAACCGAAAGCGAATTTTACCGCAGTGGAACCAACGAAGGAAATAAATGTTGGATCGGAAGAAGAACCAAAAATATTAAAAATAGGAACCAAGATGGATAAAGAAGAAGAAGAAAAAACGATAAAAATCTTGCAAGAGTATAGTGATATCTTCGCATGGAGTTGTTGATGGTGGTTTTTAAACAAAGGGTAAAATCGTAAAACCCCGAATAACCTAATGTCACCGGTGACACATTTATTAAAACATTTAATACAGGTAGTCAAAAGTAATTAATAGGGGGTATTTTTCCAAATTAGGGTTACAACAAGCAAAACCCTAATTTACATCCGTGCCAATGGCAAATCATGCCAGCCACACCTAGCCCAAGCTAGCCGCGCCATGCCAAACGCACTCTGCCTTGGCCCTAGCTATGCTAATCACACCAAACGCGCCAAAGCATGCGAACCATGCTAGACACACCTCCGTGCCAACGACAAATCATGCCAGCCACACCTAGCCCCGGCTAGCCGCGCCATGCCAAACGCACTCTGCCTTGGCCCTAGCTATGCTAATCACACCAAACGCGCCAAAGCATGCCAACCATGCTAGCCGCACCTCCGTGCTAATGGCAAATCATGCCAGCCATACTTAGCCCAAGCTAGCCGCGTCATGCCAAACGCACTCTGCCTTGGCCCTAGCTACGCTAGTCACACCACGTTAAGCCAAACATCCTTGCCTTGGCCCTAGCCACGCCATGCCAAAATGGCGCCGCGCCAAGGCTTGCAAACCGTGCAACCTAGGACAAATTGGCCACGCATGCCATTGGCACATGCCAACACGCTCGCCGGTAGTTTTTCCTACCGTGCCGTGACCTAAATTGTCCACGCATGCCATTGGCACATGCCAACATGCTCGCCGGTAGCTTTTTCCTACTGTGCCGTGACCCAAATTGGCCACGCATGCCATTGGCACATGCCAAAACGTATCGCTGGTAGCTTTTCTTACCAGGCCATGGCCCTAATGGCCGAGCATGCCATTGGCACATGCCAACACGCACGCTGGTATCTTTTCCTACCAGGCCGTGACCCAAATTGGCCACGCATGCCATTGGCACATGCCAACACGCATCGCTGGTAGCTTTTCCTACCAGGTCGTGACCCAAATTGGCCACGAATTCCATTGGCACATGCCAACACGCATCGCTAGTAGCTTTTCTTACTATGCCATGGCCCTAATGGTAGAGCATGCCATTGGCACATGCCAACACGCATCGCTGGTAGATTTTCTTACCAGGCCGTGACCCAAATTGGCCACGCCTGCCATTGGCACATGCCAACACGCACTGGTAGCTTTTCTTACTGTGCCGTGACCCAAATTGGCCACGCATGCCATTGGCACATGCCAACACGCATCGCTGGTAGCTTTTCTTACCAGGCCATGGCCTTAATGGCCGAGCATGCCATTTGCACATGCCAACACACTCTCTGGTAGCTTTTCCTACCAGGTCGTGGTCCTAAATTGGCACATGCCAACACGCATCGCCGGTAGCTTTTCTTACTGTGCCATGGCCCTAATGGCCGAGCATGCCATTGGCACATGCCAACACGCATCGCCGGTAGCTTTTCTTACCGTGACGTGGCCCTAATGGACGAGCATGCCATTGGCACATGCCGACATGCATCGTCGGTAGCTTTTCTTACCAGGACGTAGCCTTAATGGCCATGCGTGCCATTGACACATGCCAAACACGCACGCTGGTAGCCTAACTTGCAAACCGTGCAACCTACCACCAAGGCATTTCGCACACGTCATTGGCACATACCACACACGCCACTAGCAGCTATGGCATTGCCACTTACACTCAATGTACAACCTACCACCAAGGCATTCCGCATATGCCACACACGCCACTAGAAGCTCGGCATTGCCACTTGCACTCAAGGTGCAACCCGCAACAAAGGCATTCCGCACATGCCATTGGCACATGCCACACGCGCCACTAGCAGCGCCACTTGCACTCAAGGTGCAACCAACACTCGAGATATCAACACAAACTGGGGGATGCTTTCCAGGGTCTTGGTTTGGCGGTCACATCATGCAGCGTACACTAAGCTCACATTAAGAAAGCATGAATAGGAATAAAGCGGTCAAATAAATGAGGAAATAATGGTGAAAACGATTTTTACCCATAATCAATTGGAGACCACAGCGGGAGGATTGATCTATCGGCTACAATGTCAGACTGTCGATCTCGTTCTTCGACCCATATGTCAAGATGGTAGAGGAAGGCGACTCAATCCGACTCAACTACCAGACAACCCGGTTACCAGTCGTAAAGACTACACAAGAAACCTGGGGACTCGCTGAAGATGCTACCAGCGATTGGGGACTTCTTTGAAACGCTACCAAGCAAAGCCGCTTTTACATGGAGAGGGGCGTGTTCGCGAAAAAAAAAAAACCCTATGAAGTGAGTAAATTTACACTGGGCAAGATATACGATCTGTTTTTTAGGTTCTTAGTAATACCGTCATATTATTGCGTCTTGTGCCGATTGCTAGCACACACTTTCATAAAAGCAATATTCGTTTCACAAAACACAATCAGAGTTATATTATCAAAACCATTCATCCTTAAATAATCTAATATCCTCAAAATCTACCAAACTGTCTATCAAAACTGGTCGAACTTTGAACGGACATCCAAAGATGTTTTTCAAAAAAAAAGAAGGAAGAATAACCTAAATGAAATTTTAAGAGAGAAACATTCAAGGAAAATCATTCATGAGCAGGTATGCTCTTCTTGAGAAAGTCAACTTTGCATCTTCAAGAGCCGCTCTTCATAGTCAACATCTTGGAAAGCTTTTCGAGTTCTACCTTCCGCCGAGAAATCTCCTCCGCAAAGGCTTTGATCTTGTATCTTTCGACTTCCGGATCTCAGTAAGGCCTTCGACAAACCACGAAGCGTTGAACTCCTTTTCTACACACACGTCGCGATGGTGCTCCCAGTCGGGAATAATGTCCTCAGAAAAGGTGTGGCTAGTCACCTCACGCATGTCCTCGATGGAAGATAAAGCCTCTTCCACACGCTTAACCAGTGCAAATCGACTAGTGATCTTCTTGGTTGTGGACATATGTCCATGCTTCTCCCGCATTCTCGTGTACAACGCTTCATACTTAGCCGCAGACTGAAACCGCCAACCAAAGACATGACACGGAAAAGGAACCAAGTACGGGGATCGAAAATGGCGCCTTCAACTGGCCTCATGACTCGCAAAGGGTCTTTTTCCATGTCTACGGCAACAACCATCGGGGAATCATCCACCGTTTGAACCACATCTGTGCCCATCGATTGGCTAACTCCCATCTCCAAGTCACCGGCGGTGGTCACCAAAGGCAAGTTTTCGTGTGGCTCCGCCCCAGAATCGTCTTCCGAACCGGATTCCTCCTGCGAGCTGGAGTTAGACATTTTTCAAAAAAAAATGGGAGAGGAAAGAAAACGCAAGCTATCCTCACCATGCCACCACCACGAACCGTAAAAGAGCTCCGGAGTTTCATGGGCAAGGTAAACTACATTCGTCGCTTCATACCGGGGCTGGCACAGCTCATTACTGCATTTACCCCTCCGTTGAAAAAAAGGAGCGAATTTCACATGGAATACATCTCAACAAGAAGCGTATCGAAGATACAAAGAACGATGTCCTCTCCGACCGTCATGAAGCCTCCTATGCAAGGTAGACCACTATGTCTTTTGCACGATTTTAGTGATACGCCATCGGAGCCCTCCTCGCTCAAGAAGACGACGAAGGAATCGAATATCCCATATACTACCTCGGCCGAACGTTAAGAGACGCTGAACTCGAGATACCCCAAAGCGGAAAAGGCGTGTTTAGTATTAATTTATTCCATCAAGAAGTTCAGGCACTACCTCCTCTCCAACAAGATGTCAGAGTTCGACATAACGTGCGCTTCCCCGAGGGCCATAAAAGGACTGGTTGTTGCAGACCTGTTAGCAGCATTCCCAGGAGAAAACACAGCGGATTTACGAGACGATCTCCCGGGAGACCTTCCAGATATCTTCTTAGTCAAAGAATAGGCATGGCTGCTATTCTTCGATGGCTCTTCCACCCCCAGCACTAATATCGGAAGAGCGGGTGTGGTACTAGTATCGCCTGCTGGAGAAGTCTTCTCGCACTCTTTCAAGCTAGACTTTCCATGCACCTATAACTCAGCTGAATACGAAGCCTTCCTCATAGGACTATCACTAGCTAAACAAGCCGGGGCCACGCGCTTGGAGATAAGAGGAGATTCCAAATTACTCATCAACCAGGTAAACGTGATTTACGCATTGAAAGAACTGACGCTGGCACCATACATGGCTGAAGCACAAAAACTACTAAATTATTTCGCCGATGCAACTATCACACACGTCCCGTAGCAGAATAAGCATGCCGATGCGCCTAGCTACACTAGCATCAAAGCTACAGTTCAAAGGAGCAGAGAGAAAACCCCGACAAGAAACGGAGAACCATAGCTTTCGACATGGCTTTCACAACCCGAGAAAGCCAAAGACGATGACTCGGAGAACTCCTATCATTCAAGAACTCAACAACTCACTTTTTCCAAGGGAAGGTCAGCCTCAAGACTCTGCGGAATTTCTTTATGCTTCGAGATATTCTGTATTATCGAAATCCAGACAGCTCTATGTCAAGGTGTATCGGAAAAGAAGAAGCACAACAACAACTTGAACATGTCCATGCCGAAGTCTGTGGAATAACATCATTAGTAGCCATCTACCGACGTCTACAACGACTTGGATACTATTGGTAGGAGATGGAAGCCCAATCTCGATTACTCCAGAGGGCGTGTCCCAATTTCCAGGCACCCCCATGTCAGACATAAGTCCTCAACATCAGTCACACCAGGGACTGGCGGGAGTCGTACATCGGTTTCTTTCGCGACGGCATTCTCCCTACTGACAAAGAGGATGCGACCAAGCTAAAACAAAAGTCCAAAAGATTCGTGTTCCATGATGTGGTTTTATATCGCAAGAGTTTCGGAGGAAGTCTACTGCGGTGTTTGGGCGACACAAAAATCCCAGTTATGTTAAGAGAAATGCACGAAGGCGAACACCAAGGGAAACAGTAACTGTTCGTGCAGATACACGAAAGGTACTACTGGCCGACCATGGAAGACGACGCGGCTACTTTTTTTTCTGAAATGCCGAGAATGCCAGATTCACGGAAACCTCATCCACACTCCTCCAACACCCATGCACTCGATAAGTAGCCCGTGGCCCTTTCAGCGGGGGACTCGACATCATTGGAAAGATCAACCCGCCATCCTCAAAACAGCATGAATAACCGCGACCGAGTACTTTACCAAGTGGGTTGAAGCTGTCCCGCTGAAAGGAACCACTGGAGCCACGATCGCGGCATTCCTCAAGGAACACATCATCTGCCGTTTTGGCGTACCTAAACACGTCATCACCGACAACGAAACGCCTTTTGCTAACAAGCAAGTATAAGAACTACTTGAGAGCCGAACAGTACACGACAATCCCAGGACCTGTCACGAGCAATTACCAATGGCTCTCTCTGTGCGTACAAAGCATCTCCTAGAAGCTCCACCGACATGTCTCCCTACTCCCTCATCTACGGTACAAACGTGATTCTCCCAGCGGAAATCAAGATCTAGTATTGGTGCTGATTGATGACAAGCTAAGTATGGTTGAAAGTACTAGTATTGGTCCTAGAAAATATGCCTTGCAGGTTCTTTTGCGAATATTAAGATATATTCAAAATTGCGACCTGTGCATCCTTTTTAACACTAACTAGCCCCAATCTGGGAAGTTCAACCATCCCCTCACCACTCGCGAGTGTAACGCTGACAAGCTAAGTATGGACGCGCCGACATTCTCCTTGGATTCCCATGTCTTGCCAGTTCTTAACAATTCGATTACCCCCCTCCAATGTATCGCTAGCTACTTTCCATTATCTTCCATTTATTTCCTTCGAAAATCTAAAGGTTAAGAATCGTTGTGACAGCATTAACTTTCAATGGTGGATTATTCGAAGCCAAGTATTGTACTAGTTTCGGTATAGCTCCAGCTTCGCCAAACATGACACACTTATTGCACCTCACCAGTCCGATCAGATCAACGCGATAATCTCTACAGTCGATTTCTCGAGACTTGATTCCCCGCATTCTTTTTTTGTTGTGGTCATGTGTCCAGGCGCCTTAACAGTTTCTAGGATAGTTGATTCCTTCATATATCATGGTCAAAAGGAGATCAAGAAGAAATAAAAATCGAAAAATTTAGCTGAGATCATACGATCTCTCAGAATCTGCATATATTTGGCTCAACTTTTCTTTCCAGGCAATGGCCTCTGGTTGAAAGCTCGAAGGGTGGGAGCACATGAGTTGAGGAAAACTCGCATATTAATTTTTGTTATTCACAGATCACGCTTCAGGTATATATACTAGTTTACAAACGTAACAAGGAAGTTTTCAAATAATCGAGAGGTTCTAGTCACAGGAAATCATTTGTACTGCTGTCTGGAGGCATTTACATATCTGCACTACAACATATAATCCCAATCCATTTGCAAATCCGTAGTCATGGTCCTGTCGTTTGATTGTGTTAACGGCAAGGGCAGGAATGTAACACTCCAAAACGTGTTATGCCACACACGTGAGATTTTAACTAGTTAATGGGTATTTTCTCTCTCTAGGATAAATTTCTTAATGTTATCCGTTATAGAATAGATACCCAAACGAATTAGTGAAAACAGGACATATTCCCAATTTTCCCTATTCCTGGGAAGGGCCGGTGCTATAATTTATAAATAGTTTCGCTGTCAATATTCCAAGCAAGGGTCGGTGATTAGGACACTAAAGTTGAACCTAATAATCATATCAACATCTCTTAATAACCCACAAGCAGTGCACGTACACTTGCAACATTTTTTTTTTTACTTAAAGCAAGAGTTATGGGTGGTATTATTTTGAAACTAACTCCTTCATTTTAAATCAGAGACGAAGGAGGAAGCCACTATGGCAAAGGTGAAAGCGAAGACTACCAGACATATTGTACGCCGTGTATTTTTTGAATTTTCCTTTTAGAATGAAGGAAGGATTTAAAAACTAATTTAATAATAAAAAATACAATTTGTGGACGACACATAATGACATTTTCTGGAAAAAATAAATAAAATGAACAAAGTCAGTTTGTTTCAAACGGCATATCATATGCCTTTTCGTTTGCCATTTTTTCAGATAACAGTGTGCTTTGTAGTGTACACTATGAACCATTCCTTCACATGAACAAGCATATGGAAATGTTTGGGTTGAAAGGGTGATTGGTAGTGTTCATAGTAGGACCTAATTTGCTCAAGATGGTAGTCACTCCTCCTTCATTTTGAAGGAGATTTTCTCTAAAGGCGTCGCACCTGTTTGAAATATAAATTTCAGTTGGCAGACCGTGATTCATTCTTTGACAGTGCAACAAAGTCGAGCATGTTCAGGATTACCTTAACCATACCTATTAATGGGCTCAACCAAAACATAGGACCTAGACAGTTCAGCTCAGTCTTATGCTACCGCTTAGGTATTCTTCTATTTGCCAGAAGATAGCCTATGTCCAAGTTGTGTAGGATCAAAATATCGCACAACACATTTGTTAGTGAAATATTAATAGGACTTCCTAATGTAAAAGTGAGAAGTTTTCTTTTCAATAGAATAAGTATTTCCATTCAATAAGGTGTTGGAGGTCAGCTTGTTGTTAGGCTCCCCACCACCCACAATTTCTTGTAAGTACATGGAAATAGCAATATAAAAAAGTATATATTTTTTAAATTTATTTTCAAATTATATCTAATTTTCTTAGAGAACCATAAATATATTTAAAAACAAAAATTAAATACTATTATTTATGCTTGTTACCTAGGCAATTCAAACAGCTTTTGATATATATATATATATATATATATATATATGAAATTATAAAATTATAAAATCATGACATATAGTTTTAATTTTATTTTTTTTTTTTTTTGATTCTTACATATAGTTTTTGTTGGAGAATATCCAGGATATTGATGGAGAATATCAAGGATATTATGAGATATCATATATCTTAATTAGACGATAATATTGTTTCCATATACATATTTACCGTTAAGAGAACTTCCTTATAAGTTCTAGGTTACCCAAGTTAGCATTCTCTGTTATGGTGAGTTATTATACATGTGTAAATATAAATATCATATATTGTAATTCATAAAGATATACAGCAATACAATTATCTCTTCTTCCTAGTTTCTCTTAGTCTTTGTTTCTTTATGGTATCAGAGCAGGACTTGATCCTGTTTCGTGAGCTTTTGTTTCTTTGTTTCTTTGTTTATTTTCTGGTTGAAAACTTCAACCAAAAATTTCTCAGAGTGAAGCTAACACTAATGGGAGATTGTCATCCGTATTGCTTAACGAGAACAATTATGTTCTTTGGTCACGTATAGTGACTTTGGCTCTTGGTGGAAAAAAGAAATTGGGTTTCATTTATGGAAAAACAATTTGTCCTCCATCTAAAGAAGAATCGAAATATGAAGACCGGATTTCGGATGATCAAACAAGGTTAGAACTTGGATTCTTAATTCTATGGAAGCACCTATTGCTGAAATTTTTCATTCTCTCGATTCAGCCAAAGAATTGTGGGAAGCTGTAGCTGGGTTATATGGTAGTCAAAACAATGCAGCTCGCATATTTGAGTTGAAGCGTGAAATCGCTATGGCAAATCAAGATGAAAAAACTTTTACCGAACACCTTGGAAATATGAAAAGGATGTGGGATGAACTTGATATGTATCGTCCACATACCACTGATGCGAAAATTCTTTTAAAAGGGCAGAAGAAGATAAAGTTTTCTCATTTCTCAGTAGCTTGAAACCGGATTATGAAAATCTCAAAATTAATGTGCTTATGAATGCTGATACTCCTACGTTATCAAGTATTTGTGCAATGATTCAAAGAGAAGAAACTCGCAAGAAATCAATGAGTATTGACTCCAAAAATGTTTATGAGAAAGGTGAAACAAGTGCTCTTCTTGTTGAGGAAGAAGACAAGCGACGATTTTCGGGGACAGACAGAGGTAAGCAAATTTATAAAAACAAAAAGGAGAATTTCCATTGTGATCATTGCAAGAAAACTGGGCATACCATAGATCGTTGCTGGGTTCTACATCCACATCTCAAAAATAATTTCAATAAAAATAGAAATTGCCCACTCAAAAAAGGTATTTTTCTAAATCAAAGAAAATATGCATTGGATTTATTGAAAGAAACAGGAAATTTGGGTGTAAAACCATCCAAAACACCTATTGATAGCCAAGCAAAGCTTGATGAAGATGGCGAGTTACTTTCTGATAGTGGTAAATTTAAAAGGTTAGTAGGTAAACTTATATATCTCACTATTATAAGACCGGATATCTCTTATGCTGTTAGCCTTGTTAGTAGATTTATGCATGCACCTACAATAAATCATATGAATGCGATTAACCGAATTTTACAATACTTGAAAGGCTCTCCAGAACAGGCATATGGATGCGTAAAAGTGGACAACGTTCCATCTCGGTAATCATTCTATATTTATTTCCGCATACATGAGATGCAGATTGGTTGGATGTCAGGTAGATCGCAAGTCTACTACCGGATATTGTACGTTCGTTGGCGGAAATTTGGTAACATGGAGGAGCAAGAAACAAAATGTTGTCGCACGGTCTATTGCGGAAGCTGAATACCGAGCTATGACGATAACGACATGTGAAATTATTTGGCTTCGAGCTTTGTTACGGGATTTGGGTTTCGCATCGCCTCATCCAACCAAATTGTTTTGTGACAATCAAGTCGCCGTGCATATCGCCTCTAATCCCGTCTTTCATGAGAGAACAAAACATATTGAAGTAGACTGCCACTTTGTTAGAGAAAAATTGAAGAAAAATGTTATTTGTACACCGTTTGTTCCGAGTGTTCAAGAGTTAGATGATATTTTCACGAAAGGACTTTCCGCTGCCAGATTTGAGGAGATACTAGGCAAGTAGGGCTCAATAGATATTTACGCCCCAACTTGAGGGGGAGTGTTGGAAAATATCCAGGATATTGATGGAGAATATCAAGGATATTATGAGATATCATATATCTTAATTAGACGATAATATTGTTTCCATATACATATTTACAGTTAGGAGAACTTCCTTATAAGTTCTAGGTTACCCAAGTTAGCATTCTCTGTTATGGTGAGTTATTATACATATGTAAATATAAATATCCTATATTGTAATTCATAAAGATTGTTTGTACCATAAGTAAAAATACCACTTAATGGGCCAAATTGATACTTGAATCATGTTTGGTCCTCATCCAAGCCCACTAACCGGTCAACCAGTGACCCACCCACCACCGCACGGATCGGGTCAATGGTCAAAGTCGGTCAATTATCAAAGTCAACTTCCGGTCAAGGTCGATGGTCAAAGTCGGTCAACTATCAAAGTCAACTTCCGGTCAAGGTCATGGTCAACGGCCGGTCAACCGTCGGTCAACTATCGAAGTCGGGCCGCACCCTAGCCAATTTTGAGTCTTGTAGCAATGCCGCAAACCAATTCCCAACCAAAAACTCTTCCACGCCGCCAACCAGTCTCCAACCATGCCGCCAAATGATCCCATCCATCCACATCATGACCATCATGCTGTCAACCATCAAGCCAGTCCCTACCCATGCAATCAATATTCGGGCCAAAGAAATGTCCACCAATACTGCCACCATCATTTATGCAGAATTTATCATGGAAGCGTAAATGTGCAGTTTCATGCACTGAATTAAAGCCAGATTTCAACCATGCGAATTGAAGTCAAGAAGCCATGCGGTGCTAAATGCGGCATAGATTTAAGCCATGCGGTGCTAAATGCGGCGAGTTTCGCCATGCGGTACTAATTGCAGCAATTTCATACATGCGAAATTAACTCCAGTGTTTCATATGAAATTGATGATGGAGACATGAATGAGCGATTAATGTAATTTATATTTAGATGTGGAACTGTATAAATAGGAGAGGGCAGAAATCAGTTAAAGGAGGCCAAGAGGAGAGAAAAACATACTTGTAATAAAAAAGTGAATATAACATTTCTCCCCAAGGGGATTCTCCCGTGGACGTAGGCAACCTATGCCGAACCACGTTAAACCTCTGTCTTTCACTTTGTTCTTCATTTTGTCTCCTAACCCAAAATACACACCAAACTATCCATTCATCGTGTTTCGTGCCCAAAAGTAATTTTGGGTACAAACATTGGCGCAAACTAAGGGGACATACGAGAAAAGAAATCGTGTTTTTCCCATTGAGAAAAGTTGTAGAAAATTCTTCAAAATCTTGTCCATGAAAAAGAAGTCGAGCGTTTTGAAAAATCACTCTGCAGTCCGATTGACCGCAATCAGCTTTGCAGTCAGCTTTGATCATAACACTTTCATGATCCAGTGATCGCATTCTGGGCCGGGTTATTACTCAGGATACCGTAAAAATCGCGTCACTACAAAAAATCGATGATAGTGTTGTTGGGACACTCGGTTCGCGGCCAAAGATGTAGTGAAATACCATCAAAACTGTTGTAGGAGATTCGATCCACAACATGGCTGGATCCAGTTTCGATTTCTATCACTGCCGTCAGGCGATCGCAAATGGCCAGATTCGGTTAATCACAATTACTATAGCCCAGCATCACAGTCGGAAGCCACCAAAGCTGACTCACTGCGAACATCGCTAAGATTGTTGCCAGGATGTTCGATCCGCAGCATGTTCATGGAGAAAAATGTTGCAAGGAGAAAGGACAACAGTACTCAAAACTGTTACAAAGGGGAAGTCAGCAAGGATAACACTTCAACCATCCGTTGCAAGAAGGCATGAAAGAAAAGACAACAGTTCCCCAAAGCTGTCACCAAATGTTCGGAGTAAAGGTCACAGTTTCGTAGCACTGTCACCAAAAGTTTCAAAAAAAAAAAAAAAAAAAAAAAACGACGGCCGGCAAAAAACCCGCTTGCCATCACGAGCGGCGGCGTAGCGGTGTGGCGGCGGCGGGCGAGAGGCCCCGTGATCTGTTCACCTCTTCAGGGGTTTCGTTCACCCACTTTACTTTTTACTCACCCACGTCATAGGTGTCCATCACCCACTTCCATCAATCAGAAAAGGTTCGATGCTTCTTGTTACATCAAATTTCGATGTCGGCATATGTAAACCGTTGATGCCCGGTGGTATATCAAACCCGATGCTCCGAGATACATCAAAATTCCACTCTCGCCTACAATTCGATGCAATGGTGGTACATCAACCTTGGATGCGCTGGACACAATGCACCGTTGATGCTCCCGGTACATCCATTTTCGATGATCAGTAAAACATCAAAATCAAATTCAAATTCAAAAAAAAAAAAAAAAAAAAACGGCGGCCATTTAGAGCGGCGGCGTCCAACGGCGGCCATTATGAGCGGCGGCTGCGAATGGCGGCGGCGGCGAACGGCGGCGGCTTCCAGCGAGCGGCAATCGCCGATTACCCGGAGATTAAATGGCGATTAGTCTGGTTCAGCGATTAATCGCCGATTAATTGGAGGGAATGATTGGCATGAGCGGTACATCTTAATTCCGTAGCCTGTTTCAATGCAACGCGGCGCAACTTAATCCCGTAGCCCTCGGATTATTCCGCCCAGTTCTCTTGCCTTGCGGATATGTACACCCCACTAAGGCTTGGTCTAAAAATTTGTTTTGTTGATATCTTCTTCGTCTCACGTCCGAATTGGATGATTTTTGGCTCGTTGCAATCGTATTTCAATTTCCTATGACATGAAGGTAAAATTTTGCAATTGGAGAATAATATTTTTTGGGTACAATCATGTCATCAACATGTTAGAGTAAGGCGCTGACCAACCAATTTTGTTTCCTCGAAAACTTCTTCTTCGTGCATCCAAACTGAGTGATTGTCGGCCCGATGAGATCGTATGTCAATTACCAAGGTCGTGAAGGCGACATTCCTATTTTCGGAGAAGGTTAAAATTTTTAGAAATGTAAAATGACAAGCACTAAACGGTCACATTCAATCACCACCGAAAATACCGGTAGCCCAGTCAGTTGATCGAACCGTCTTTGCAGTCCTTTCCACATAACTATTACAATCAGTTGATCGAACTATTGTAATCCGGTTTCACAAAGAATACGGCTATTGGCACGTTGATCGAACAAACATGATCCTTTTAATTGCTTCTGATCGAGTGGGACGAATCTCGTAGTCCGATTTTCCCAAAAATTGTTTTGATCGATTTGCGCATAATCGTCATAAAGCAAAGGTGATCACAATCGGGCGAAATACTGATTCCGTGCAATTGTCTTGATCCAGCTTGGACATAATCTGGTGCATTCAGGTCCACAGACAAATCAATTACTAAGTCGAGACGAGACGCTAAGGCAACTATACTAATCATCGTCATTTGGAAAATACCGACATAGCCAAGAGGGCATCCTAATCACTTCGTAGCGAAGTCGCAGTAACATTTTCAATAAGGTAAGTGTACAATTTACATATTTTTGCATCGTTTCATATATTCATGCATACTTTGTTCAATTAAGACACCTTTAATGTGGCAAGCATCTTCTCACGAGGGGATGCACACATTTCAATTCTGCGCGCATCTGGGATAGTGGGATTGGCCCCCCGCGCGAATTCCAGATAGCATACTGATAGACGCATTTATGTGTCTAATTTGTCCTCAATGTTTCGTATTGTCCTTATTATGGTGTTTTGTGTGTTTGTAGGTATTTTTGAGAAATAAACATTTTTGGAAAAAATCGGCTCGAAAAATTATACGGAGCACCCCCGGAGGACATGTGCTATGCGGACTCTCATTTCGGTTAAGGGGCACCTCAATTACTAAGGGGCACCTCAGTCAAGGCATCCTCTATTCACACCCCCATATCTGTTAGGGGGAGGTCATCTTCTTCTTTTCAAATTTAAAAAATGGCGGGAAATTGTGGCAGCCACCTGGGAGATTTTTGGTACGAGAATTGGTGATGATTTAGCGTGACTAAATAGCTGAAATTGCATGGGATAACGTGATTTAGCATAACAGGGGTATTATGGTTGCTCTCTTCAATCAGAATTGATTGTAATCTCGCGTGGAAGAAAACAGAGGAGTAAATGGAAACTCGGGTTTCTTTGTGGATGAGACGTGGAGACTTAATCCCTGCACGAGTATACAGCATTCTCACCTTTTCTGGAGCGTGTAGGAGTGTGTTTGAAGCTAATCAAAGCTCGGAGGGGATTAAAAAAGGATAAGAAAATATCCCCGGGATATTTTCCTTAATGCCGAATAATGGAAAAATATTTGAAGTTATGGAGGAGATTTATTGAGCATGAGAGGCTTTATAAGGTGTTGAGGAGTATTAGAGCGGAGAGGGGGAGTTTGGGCCAAAAGATAGAGTTGCAGAGTCAAGAAAAATCAAGTTGCAATATTTTTTCTGCTGCTGCTGTTGGGAAGAAAGAACGAAGAACATTAAGCTGTCAAAGCCTGTCGTTAAAAACCGTGGTTCATTCTCGGTTTTGCAACAGTCTTTGCAGCGACATATCAACAGTGATTACATCACTTTTCTTTTATCTTATATTGTAACAGCGTTTTGCAACACCTTATAAGTGTTGCAAATACTCGATTTTCATCATTTTCTCTCTATTTCATCATTGTAAACACCTTTTTGAGCAATGAAAAAATCCTTTGAGAGTGTTTTCACCATGCGGAGCTAGAACCCATCACTGGGACGACGGAGGAAGCTATTTTGCACCCATGTGGTAATTCTATTTAATTCCTTTATGACTATTTGCACTATTATAATTGATTTATGATTTTTCTTGATTATTTGTGAATTCGTTAGATGTCGCATGCTTAGTCTTAGGTACTTTAGATGCGTCATGCTTGTGAATTACATATAATTCTTTATAAAATCTACCTTGGCAAAGAATTAGAGTCGATGTTTGTTATTTTGTAAGCTTTAATTGTCCGGAATTAATAGATGAACCGCATGAATGTGAGAATTTGTGGAATCCCGAGTCTCAGTAACTCTCTTCATCTTGTGACATAAATTGTATATATTCTCTATTTTTATTATTTTTCTTTATTAAATCCTAAAATCAATTTCATCAAGTCCGAGTGAACGACAACCTTACTACCACTTTCTACAACATCATTGAAAATAACCATCAATTTTTGCGCATGCCGATGCGGACTTGTGTATAGATTTGTTTTTAGGTTTTATTTTCTTTTTATTATTTTTTTGTTCTTTTTACGCGTTTTGGTATTTACTGTTTGCTTTGGATTTGGAGTGGAGCGAAAGAAAAAGAGAAAGTGATGAAAAGAAAAGCAAAGCCAAAATAAGAAAGAAAAGAGAGATCCGAACGGAGTGAAGAAGAAAATTTTGTATATAGTGTAATTATTATTTTTATTTTTTTAGAAACTGTAATTAGGTAATTATTTTTGGACTTTTTAATTTTTGGACTTTATTTTTGGACTATCGGACATTATTAATTTTAAACCCTAAGGAAGGGTAATTTAAATATAAACTGCACAGGGAAGGACGGTGATTACGATATCACCTCGGCCCCTCGGGTTCGTACACACGACATAGGTGTCGGTGGCCGGGAGTCGACTTCAACGGTTCATCCCCCGTATGGAACGGGAGGTAAGAATTCTAAACACCCGCGAATCCCCGCAAAGCGGGTTTCTTGGATGATTTCGTGTGAATATATGTCGAGGAACTGAATCATTTGCTTTAATTTCCTAGTAAATGGCAAGGACATGCCATACAAGATAAGAGTTAGGATTTCATCACCGTTCTCTTCTTGCCCGCCTTAGGAAAACGAAACCAAATACGAACCTAAGCCTAAAATTTTGACTAGAACGAGACCGATAGGGTAACGAGCTTAATAGGAAAGTCATTCGAAAAATATTGGTTACTCTTTAAGCATACTTCGAAGTTCATGATGGTTTACGTGAGTTGAATGCGTGGCTGCGCCGCCTTGTAATGCGGTGAGGCCTTGGGTATCAAAGCTCCACGCAGCTTCCCTCGCCTCTATTCAACTTACTTAAACTCGGATTGATTCCAGAGGGTTGCTTAAATTGTAACGAATTCCCTTTCGAATGATTAGAAGCTGGTCTAGAAACAATCTAAGTGGAGCCATCATGCTTTTTGTTTGCTAGAAATTAGTAGGTTTGTTGTGGTCGAGTCAGCCTTGTTTGTGTTTGTGTAGAATTCCTTGCGGTTAAGATGTCCATTTGGTATTACAATAGCCATCGGTAACGAATATGAATATCCGGCCGAACAATATGGACATCACTCTTTTTACGACCATAGTGTGAATAGTGGTTGGGAACGCCAAACTTTTGAAGGTTATGGGTCATACCATGGTGATCCCAATTACTATCCACACGCCACCCGGTCGTCACGAGCAAAATTCCTCTCTACTAGAGTCAACACGTAAGTTAGGCGAGACGACACGTAAGTTGCGAGAAATGAATAACTTAGTTATGGACGAAAGCAATGCAACGAGTGAAATTTCTTTCCTAGATTCAATAAGGAAGTCATGTGAGTCGAGTCACGATACAATAAGGAAGTCATGTGAGTCGAGTCACGATACCATAATGAAGTCATATGAGTCGATTCGAAAGCTTTTGTTAGAGGCCCAGAACTGAACTGCTCGAGATAATCTTAGTGTTTCCAATAGTACCCCTGAAAATGAGGATAATTATTTACATAATCAAGATGACGAGGATAAAATTGGTAACACTACTTGTCTAGATGAGGTTCAACCAGTTTCATATTATTATAATGATGATTATGATGAGGATAGTGTTGATGAAGAATTTGAAATAAATAGGCATAGTTATCGAGGAAATTGTTACCCCAATTAAGCTTTATAACGATAATATTATTTCTAGTTCAAATCCAAATAATTTTAATAATTATTCACCTATTCAAAAGGATAAGGATTTGACTAGAGATACCCCCGTTTTAGACGATGTAGTATTTCCTTACGAAGCTAATGATGGTTTTAGAGGAACAGTATATTTTGAGTCTAGCGATTTAGAAACAATAGACTTAGAAAAGAAAATGAACTCGTAGAGATGAGTGAGGATGTACCCGACTTAGAAGAATCAATTGACCATTTTCAGGAATCAAATGACCTTGAAATTAGGGAAGTTGTGACTAGTCTTTTTAAAGACACTGAAAACTCTAAGTTTGGGGGTAATTGTCATTCTCCATGTGCCTTAACTCTTAGAAAGTTCCCTAACTTGGGACTTGACATATGTGCCTCAACCATTTTAAAAGATTATCTTCATACACTTTTTCCTAAACCTAGTTGTGTCCATAAAGAAGTTCAGTTGTTAAGAACCCATCCTCTGGTTGATGTGGTTAACCCAGGATATGATACCACGATTGACTTTGTTTTCCCACCAAAAACCTTCCTTCCAATTGTGGGAACGTATAAGTTTCAAATGTGTCAATTATTAAGTTTTGAGACTAAACCTAATTACTTTAGGATATTAGGGTCGACACATTTGCTTAAGAATGACCACTACTGTGGTCAACTGTATGAGTCAATTCTGATTGACTTCGAGGATCCGCAATTATTTAGGTTATTATTATGTGCTTCTAAGCTTTTATTTGAGTTTTTCCAGACTCTAGAGCCTAAACATTCGGATTCTACTTTTGAGGAAATGCAACCCATGAAAATATGTTATCTAGATCCAGTTATAGAACCTGAACCTGAACCACAACTAGATGTAGTTGTCTTAAACAGGAAACTAGACAAGGGTGTGCTTTATTTGCTAATTTTCTTGGGATGTTATAGATTCTTTTTACTTGTGATAGCCCTATTTGGTTTTGGTGATCCCATGATTATTAGGCTATTACTTTATGATTCTATGAGGTGACTAATTCCTTCCAATGTGCATTTGAAGACTTTAAACTTAGCACTTCTTGGGAGGTAACCCATGCTCTTGCAACACAGTAATATATTTCCTTACTCTTCAAGTGGTGACAGTTTCTCGTTGTTCATGCTTTTAATTTCATCTTTAGAACATTGAGGACAATGTTAGATTTAAGTTTGGGGGTATGGGAACTGGAGGAGAAACTTTTGTTAGTTGCTGATAAATAAACTCAGCCTAGAAATTTATGCTTATTAAGGATGGCACTAACCAATCTAAGTGGATGGAAGCATTTTGGTTGTAGGAGTTAAGGAACCAATCGATTAGATGGCAACATCAAAGAGTCTATTCATAAAAGCACGAGCTCGGGTGTTAGAAATAACATGATAGTTTCACCATATCTCGTTGAGTCCTTTTCACTTGTTTTTTTTTTGTTTTGTTCTTTGTAAACTATGTTTCTCTAAGTGATTAGGTGGGGCCCACGAATCAATTTGTTACCAATGCTAGGGTGAATTAGAGTGATTGAGATACAAAAAAAAAAAAAAAAAAAAAAAAAAAAAAATTGAGACCAGACCATCGAGACCAATAGGAATAAATTTAATAAAGTCGACCTTTGGAACCCTTGTATATGCCGGTTGTGTTGACCTAGAGTTAGGATTATCGACCCTTTGGTTCCCTTGTATATGCTAGTGTGTTGATATTAGTCGGACTAGTATCTCGGTCCATTAGGATAGGTTCATTTTGGCGGAGGCCTTGATGAGATATGGGAAACACCGTTCACTTAGTAAACATCAAAACCATCTATCTTTTTCTCTATATCCATCTTCTTGATCTATCCATGTCATTAGTTTTGACTCAGGGTATTGATGTCCATAGTGCGACTATCGAGTAAAGCTTCGTGACTTATATATGAATTTTAGTATGCTTGAGTGCAAACTCGTGTACAACAATTGGAATTTCGCATCGGGGTACTTCTCCCGTAGTCAATAAGTATGCCAACCAAGGAGATTCTTTAGTGCCTTCCAAAGTTCTGCGTAGATAGTTAGGGTCTGGAGTAAAGGTTTTGTGGGTACACCTCTGGTAAACCCTCCGGAGACAACACTCTGCCACTAGGGCCACCTAGGGGTTCAAATGATTTTTATTTTCTAGAATAAATTTGCTCGAGGACTAGCAAATAATAAGTTTGGGGGTATTTGATAGACGCATTTATGTGTCTAATTTGTCCTCAATGTTTCGTATTGTTAGTACTCGTTTTTGTCCTTATTATAGTGTTTTGTGTGTTTGTAGGTATTTTTGAGAAATAAAAATTTTTGGAAAAATCGGCTCGAAAAATTATGCGGAGCACCCCCGGAGGACATGTGCTATGCGGACTCTCATTTCGGTTAAGGGGCACCTCAATTACTAAGGGGCACTTCAGTCAAGGCATCCTCTATTCACACCCCCATATCTCGTTAGGGGGAGGTCATCTTCTTCTTTTCAAATCAAAAAAATGGCGGGAAATTGTGGCAGTCACCTGGGAGATTTTTGGTACGAGAATTGGTGATGATTTAGCGTGACTAAATCGCTGAAATTGCATGGGATAACGTGATTTAGCATAACAGGGGTATTATGGTTGCTCTCTTCAATCAGAATTGATTGTAATCTCGTGTGGAAGAAAACAGAGGAGTAAATGGAAACTCGGGTTTCTTTGTGGATGAGACGTGGAGACTTAATCCCTGCACGAGTATACAACATTCTCACCTTTTCTGGAGCGTGTAGGAGTGTGTTTGAAGCTAATCAAAGCTCGGAGGGGATTAAAAAAGGATAAGAAAATATCCCCGGGATATTTTCCTTAATCTTAGAATAATGGAAAAATATTTGAAGTTATGGAGGAGATTTATTGAGCATGAGAGGCTTTATAAGGTGTTGAGGAGTATTAGAGCGGAGAGGGGAGTTTGGGCCAAAAGATAGAGTTGCAGAGTCAAGAAAAATCAAGTTGCAATATTTTTCTAGCAACTGCTTTGTTGGGAAGAAAGAACGAAGAACATTAATTTTGTCAAAGCACATCGTTAAAAACCGTGGTTCATTCTTGGTTTTGCAACAGTCATTGCAGCGACATATCAACAGTGATTACATCGCTTTTCTTTTATCGTATATTGTAACAGCGTTTTGCAACACCTTATAAGTGTTGCAAATACTCGATTTTCATCATTTTCTCTCTATTTCATCATTGTAAACACCTTTTTGAGCAATGAAAAAATCCTCCGAGAGTGTTTTCACCATGCGAGCTAGAACCCATCACTGGGACGACGGAGGAAGCTATTTTGCACCCATGTGGTAATTCTATTTAATTCCTTTATGACTATTTGCACTATTATAATTGATTTATGATTTTTCTTGATTATTTGTGAATTCGTTAGATGTCGCATGCTTAATCTTAGGTACTTTAAATGCGTCATGCTTGTGAATTACATATAATTCTTTATAAAATCTACCTTGGCAAAGAATTTGAGTCGATGTTTTTTATTTTGTGAGCTTTAATTGTCTGGAATTAATAGATGAACCGCATGAATGTGAGAATTTGTGGAATCCCGAGTCCCAGTAACTCTCTTCATCTTGTGACATAAATTGTATATATTCTCTATTTTTATTATTTTTCTTTATTAAATCCTAAAATCAATTTCATCAACTCCGAGTGAACGACAACCTTACTACCAATTTCTACAACATCATTGAAAATAACCATCACAGACATATTCAAAATCCCATGCGCGAGCAAAATGCAGCAAGGCAGTGCACCCTTGTGCAAGCATTGAGCAGCATGACAATTACTATCTTCCGGGGGCGAGTTGCATATCACTTCAACGCGACTGACCATCACTTGGGGGCAAGATATGTAACACCTCATAGTCTAAAATTACTCTTTTGGGGCAAGCTGTGTAACACTTCATACGCTTGGGGGCAAGTTACATAGCACCTAATTGCAATTAAGCTCCTGAAAATCGAAACTTGGTAACCCAAACTTCTTAGTCCTCCAACGAGTTGCGAGGATTAAGAGGGCGGCGTACACCCTAATATTTTTTACGCAATTTTTACAATCAGTAATGTTAAACTGCTATAGTTATGTTGATTGAATTATTGTACTCCAGTTCAAAAGCAACTGCTGCACTTTCGGTTGGGCCGCGAACGATGCGGTCGGTTTTTTATGAATTTTGTACTCAGTTGGACGCAACTGATGCAGTCTGGTTGCACTCAATTGGACGCAACTGATGTTGTCTAGTTTTATTTGTAACGGTTACACCTAGGTTTATCGAACTGTTTAAATCCAGTCCCTCAGCAGCTGCTGCAGACCAGCTGATCGAAAGCTGCGGTCGGCTCTGTTTGCAACTCCTGCAAGTCAGTGATAGAAGGCTGGCGATGGTGCGGTTTTGCTCGTCGCTCTGTGATCCGGCGATCGCGGCTTACGCGTGCTCGATGCTGCTGCCGGACCCGGTGACCCGAAAGCTGCTGCAGATCGGCTCTGTTCGCAAATCTGCAGTCCAGCTGATCGCAGCTGCTGCTGCGTAGTTTTGCTCGTTACTCCTCTGATCCGGTGATCGCGATTCTTTGTAGTGCAATTTGCTCATTGCTCCGGTGATCGCCGTTGCTGCAATGCTCGATCTTCTTGCCGAACCAGCTGATCGAAGGCTGCTTTGCAGTCAGCTCTGTTCGCAACTCCTGCAGTCCAGCTGATCGCAGCTTCTGCTGCGCATGATTTTCTTTCGTTACTCTGCGGTCCGGTGATCGCGGTGCTGTGGTGCAGTTTTGCTCGTTGCTCCTGCTGATCCGGTGATCGCGGTTGCTTTGCAATGCTTCGATCTTCTTTGAGACCCGGTGATCGAAGCTGCTGCGGTCGGCTCTGTTCGCAACTCCTGCAGTCCGGCTCGTTCAACGCTCCGCAGTCCGGTGATCGCGGTTCTTCTTTGCCCGATTTTTGCTCGTTACTCCCGATCCGGTGATCGCATCTGTTGTGATGCGGTTTTCTCGTCGCTCTGCGATCCGGTGATCGCGGCTGCTTCAATGCTCGATCTGCTGCCGAACCCGGTGATCAAGCTGCTGCGATCCGGCTTCATTGCAACTCTGCGATCGGTGATGCTTGCTGCGATGCGGTTGCTCGTCGCTCCTGCGATCCGGTGATCCAACGGACGACTTCACTCAATGTTGTTACCGCTCATTTCCAACATCACTCTGCTCCATTATCAAGCTTCTGTTGCATCACCTCAGTCTTGTTTTTGCAGCACTTGGGGGCGACTTGATTACGATCTCCACAAATCAACGAAGGCGTTTCTATTTACGCTTCAGCAACATAAATTTACTCTTGGGGGCGTCTTGATTTCCGCAAACAACAAGGGAAGTTCGCCAATCACCTCAATATAAATAGTCCACACTTGGGGGCGAGTTTTATCATTAACTAAGGAACACGAAATTTTTTCTTAACCCCCAACAAGTTGGAGGTTAAGAGGGGGCGATGTTTGTACCATAAGTAAAAAATACCACTTAATGGGCCAAATTGATACTTGAATCATGTTTTGGCCCTCATCCAAGCTCCACTAACCAGATCAACCAAGGCAGCCCACCCAGTCTGCACGGACTGGTCAATGGTCAAAAGTCGGTCAACTATCAAAGTCAACTTAGGTCAAGGTCGATGGTCAAAGTCGGTCAACTTAGGTCAAGGTCATGGTCAGCGGTCGGTCAACTATCGAAGTCGGTCGCACCCCTAGCCAATTTTGGTCTTGTAGCCGGCAATCTCTGCAAACCAATTCCCGATAAAAACTCTTCCCGCGCCAACCGAGTCTCGACCATGCGCGGCCGACCTCCATCCTGGCTGCCCGACCATCATGCTGTCAACCATCAAGCAGTCCCTACCCATGCGATCGACACATTCGTGACAAATGTCCACCAATACCGCCAGACCATCATTTATGCGGGAATTTATCATGGAAGCGTAAATGTGAAGTTTCATGCGAATTGAATTCCAGCGATTTGACCATGCGGGTGAAGTCAGTGATTTCAGCCATGCGGTGCTAAATGCGGTGATTTCGGCCATGCGGTGCTAAATGCGTGATTTGACCATGCGGTGCTAAATGCGATTTACGCCATGCGGTACTAATTACGCGATTTCATACATGCGAGAATTAACTCAATTTGTTTCATACGAGAATTGATGATGGAGACATGAATGAGCGGTTAATGTAATTTATATTTAGATGTGGGCGTATAAATAGGAGAGGCGAAATCGGTTAAAGGAGGCCAAGAGGAGAGAAAAACATAATTGTAATAAAAAAGTGAATAAAACATTTCTCCCCAAGGGGATTCGCCCGTGGACGTAGGCAACCTATGCCGAACCACGTTAAACCTCTGTCTTTCACTTTGTTCTTCATTTCGTCTCCTAACCCAAAATACACACCAAACTATCCATTCATCGTGTGTCGTGCCCAAAAGTAATTTTGGGTACAAACAAAGATATACAGCAATACAATTATCTCTTCTTCCTAGTTTCTCTTAGTCTCCGTTTCTTCAGTTTTAATTAAAGATACAAATTCTGAAATATTTATTTTCATTTTTATACAAATGATAGTTTTGAAATAAATAACTAACATTTTTTATGTAAGTTCATGCAAAATACGTACAAATATCATTCTAGAATTCTTAATATGTGCGCTTCAAGAATTCTAGAATACAAAATACTAAAAATCATTCTGTGTGGTTAACCAAAAAAAATTGGCTAAGCTTTTGAATTTGGTCCTGCTGTTCTTGAAGAGGGGAAAATATTGATCAATCGCCCCGCCTCAATTTGGCAAACAAGAAAATTACATTTCGTTTAAGCAGAGGAGGGATACGCTTTATGAGCATTAAAATCAAAATGTCCTTGAGACCTTGTGCGACCATCGAATTAACCTCATTTGTCATCGTTCGGCCACGTCATCTAACCACTGAATATGTTTTTTTCCACGTAATATCTCACATTTGTTAGGGATGCTCTTCCTTTCTCTCCACTATCTTGCTTTCTCAGGTATTGAATTTTCTTGTATTACATCTGTCGTATTATTGTAGATTATTGTAGTTTCAGACTGCCAAGTGTGTGCTTCTTGTCTACATGATCAACACATGTCCGTTTGAGAAACAAGGAATTCCCGATTTCCCCCTTCACTCAAAAACATCAACCTCCTGCCTTGCTTTCAACATTAAAAAAAAAAAAAACCTGCCTTTTAGTTTTATCATCTCTTAACTGTGAAGAAGAAACGCTCATTTGACTTGGCACGGTGAAACCTTGCACATCATAGTATAGTTTTCTTGTTGCTGCTGGTACTCTCTTTCACAGGTATTATACTTTGATCTCTTGTTAAAAGCTATCTGAAACTACATGGGTTTGCATATTAGGTACAGATATTTCACTCTCCTAGAAACTGAACTTAATATAATTTATATAATATGTTTGTAATTTTGTTGGGATCTTGCAACAACGAACAGCACGTTAGATGTATCGAAAATAATATGTAAAGAACTAATGCGAAACAACTCTACCGAAATAACTTGACGAGGGCAGAATCACAGGTTCAACAAGTTGTCCTTAACACATTAGTTCGCGGGTATACTCGAGTTGAGTAATGCTAAACCCCTCACAGCGAAGATGTGTCCAGGATAAGACTGCCCGATATAACTTGAGTTAGCACAACGCAAGTTACCCTCTCTTCGAACTCAGCAACGGGGATGGAGGTAAAAACGTCTGGAGAAAACCCTAGAATAAAAGAAGAATTTTTCAGTGTATTGAATACAGAATTTCGAGTTGTATTTAAAGGAGAAAATACTTGCAAATCAAGTTAGGTTTTGGTTTTCTTTAAAAAACTAGTAAAACACCTAAAAGGAATTTACCCATAAATAAAACTCTAAAAATATTTTAGGAATTAATTTCCTAAAGAAAAACTCGCCCAAAAAATAAATCCGAGTAGAAGAGGAACTTGGTGCATGGCATACGCGCATATCGCATGGTTCAAAATTTGTATTTTTTCCCACCCGCTCCACCCACAATGTTGTTTTACAACATATCCATAAGCATATGGTCATATAGTGGAGCTCCTTCTCTATTATACCCAATGTGGGACTAAAGAGAGATTCATTCACTCATAAAATGAGCAAGTATCCTTGGACCCTTAGGTCACTAGATCAAACCACACCAAGACCAAAATATTTTTTATTAAAAACTCATTTTTCTCCAACAATCCCCCACATGAATGAAATCTCGGAAAAACGAAAAAATCAGAGTAAGGAAAATACCATTTAGGCAAAGGTGTCCATGAGGTCTTGAACCCTTACTTAGTGAGAAGTTACCGGAACTACTAGCTAAACAGTGAACCTAGTCTTGAACTGATAGCGTTGGTGTAATTCGCGACAACAACCACACATGATATTCTCCTGGTGTTGCTAAGTTCGTGTAGTGTTGTCCAATTTGGCCACTGGACATATCTGTTTCTCAAAATGCTCTAGAGAATTGGCTCAATTCTCATAGGAAGCGGCCCCACTTCCACATTCGGATAGGTGAGTTCCATCAAGAGTGTTCTTTGCTACACCCCACTTCAATCTTAAATTGAAACTATGGAACTCATTAAGACTTATTTAAAAGTCATCCTCCACATGCGGTCACACTATCACATCAACACCATAGTGAAGGGATGAGAGAATGAAATTCTCTGATAGTGTTTACCTTTACCCACCATGAATTAGTTGTCTCATTCGAAACCTTGATCTTGGATTCTCCAGTCAGCAAGGTTGAGTATCCTTCATGGCAAGTTTAATTATTGAGCCTAAGCCCCATCCCCTCGATGCTTTACTAACTATCTCCTTGGACAAACCTTTCGTCAAAGGGTCGCGATATTCTCCTTGGACTGCATCCAATCTATGGAAATAACGCTGTTGAGATTAGTGTTTTCAAAGTGTCATGTCTTCTACGAATATGTATAGACTTTCCATTGTAGAAGCAACTCTTAGCTCTACCTATCGCAGATTTCTTTGTCGAGTGTGTATAGATATAGCTGGCATGAGGCCTATGCCAGAGAGGAATATCTTCTAAAAGTTTCTTAGCCATTCGGCCTCCTCTCCTGCTTTATCTAACGCAATAAACTCCGATTCCATAGTGGAACGAGCTATACATGTCTGTTTGGAACTCTTCCAAGATACAGGGCCTTTTTCTTAGAGTGAATACATATCCACTCGTACACTTAGAATCCTCGATCTGTTATCCAGTTTGCATCGCAAAATCCCTCAAGGCAATGGGATATCCTTTGTAATTCAAACTAAAGGTCATTGTGTACTTCAAGTACTTTAGCACTCTAATAAGTGCATCCCAATGTATCTGCCCTGGATTACAAGTATACCTGCTTAACCTACTTACGAGCATAAGCAATGTCTGGTCTCGTACAATTCATCAAATACATCGGACTTCCTATGACTCTCAGTATTCAAGTTGGTTAACTCCTACACCCTTATTCTTCTTGAGGCAGACAGTTAGAATTATAAGGAGTACACACACAGTTTCTGATTAAAGCGATTAAATTTCTTAAGTATGGATTCAACATAATGAGACCGACTCAGACTATAGCCATTAGAAGTTTTTCTAATCTTCATCCCTAATATGACATCAGCGGGGCCTAAGTCTTTCATGTCAAAGTTCTCATTCAACAGTTTCTTAGTGGAATTAATAACATCCATGTTTGTACCTAGTATAAGCATATCATCAACATACAAGCATACAATCACACAGGCATCCTTGACAAGTTTAGTATAAACACACTTATCAGATTCATTAATTCTAAAACCACTAGAAATCATCACATGATCAAATTTTTCATGCCACTTGTTTAGGTGCTTGTTTCAATCCATATAAAGATTTAACCAGTTTACACACTTTCTTTTCACAACCTTTAACTACAAAGCCCTCGGGTTGTTCCATATAAATTTCTTCATCTAACTCACCATTAAGAAACATTTGTCTTTACATCCATTTGATGTATCTCTAAATTATGGATGAAGCTATAGCAATTAACATCCTAATGGAGCTAATTCTACTCAATCTGGTGAATAGGTGTCAAAGAAATCTATACCTTCTATTTGTCTGTAGCCTTTAGCTACCAGCCTAGCCTTGTATTTTTCAATAGTTCCATCTATCTTACGTTTTCTTTTGAAAATCCATTTACAACCTATGGCCTTACACCCTGGAGGTAAATCTACAAGTTCAAAAGTACCGTTTTCTCTAAGGGAATCCATTTCACTAATGGAAGCTTCTTTCCACCACGAAGCTTCGGACAAGTCATAAGCTTCTCTATAAGTCGAGGATCGGACTCGGCTAGGTATGTAATGCAACCGGGATAGGTTTTCTCGGTTCTAACCCTTTTACCTCTTCTAGGTTCCCTTCGGTTCATCTTCCTCTAAAGGTAATAATTGACTACTTGAAGGAACATCTAGGGGATCATCAAAACATCTCTTTCGAGAATCACGTTTCAAAGGAAAAAGCAGGTTTCAAAAAACTCGGCATCCCTAGACTCCATGATAGTATTCAACCCTATGTCGAAATTTGGAACTCACAACCATAAACCTATGAGCACTAGAATGCTCAGGATACCCTATAAAAACACAATCAACGGTTTTGGGTCCTATCTTATTTTTCTTAGGAGGAGGGATGCCCACCTTTGCCAAGCACCCCCACACTTTGAAGTAATCATAAGATGGTTGTCTACCTTTCCATAACTCATATGGAGTTTTATATGATCCTTTAATGGGTACTCTGTTCGGGGATGTAATTGGCGGAGAGTATAGCCTCCCCACAAATTCGAAGGTAATCTGAACTAATCAACATGGCATTCATCATATCCTTAAGAGTACGGTTCTTACGTTCGGCTACACCATTGGGTGAGGTGAATAAGGAGGGTAACCTCATGTATTATGCCATGTTCTTCCGAAGAAATCCCTATAGGAATTCTGTACTCACCACCACGGTCAGACCTAATAGTTTTAATGGTAGTATTCAATTGGTTTTCGACTTCACTTTTATATATCTTAAAGGCTTCTAAGGCATCATCCTTCCCTCTAAGTAAGTAAACATGGCAGTACTTCGTACAATCATCTATAAAAGTAATAAACCATTTCTTACCACCTCTTGTTTGGTGACTTCATATCAACTAGGTGCGAGTGGATTAAATCTAAGGGTTTAGAGTTTCTCTGGACATTCTTATTGAATGATTTCTTAGCATGCTTAGATTCTACGCAAATCTCACACTTATGATATTTATCTAAAGTGAATTTGGGTATGCAGCCTACGCTAGCCAATTTATGCATTGATTTATAGTTTACATGACCAAGTCTACCATGCCAAACGTTCAATGACACACACATGTAAGCAGAAGAATCATTCAATTTCAATTCAGGACAGGTTACATTAAGTTTATATAGACCCCCAGTCTTATAACCCTTACCCACATAATCATTGCCCTTAGTTACTATAAGTTTTCCAGACTCAATTGTAACTTTAAAACCCTTATCATCTAAAACAGAACAAGAAACAAGATTTTTGCAGATGTGCGGAACATGAAGAACTTCATTCAATGTGAGAGTCTTTCCGGATGTGAGCTTGAGACCAGACCTTTCCTTTTCTGCAACCTCGATGCGGATGAGTTACCCATATAGAGTTTCTCGCCTTCCCCTACCCTGCGGTAGGAGGTGAGCAGTCTCTGTTCCCACAAACATGCTTGGTAGCTCCAGTCTACCCACCAATCCATCACATTGGTCACCCAGTTAACCGAGACACCACAATGAGAAAACTCCTCTTTGCTTTTCTCAACCGAGGTTAGCATTATTCTTCTTATCCTTACGTTGTCTAGGTGAGCGCCATATGACCGGTATTTCCACACACGCAACAAGGACCCTTAATTTTAATAATGCTAGATTCTGGTTTTCTGAAACGTACCTTTCTTGTTAGGTCCATGCTTGAGTTCGATTGTTGTTGTCACCTTTCCCGACTTTGGATGGCTTATGTTCGGACATATGAGCTTTGTTAGACATGTCCCTTGCCGGATGACACGTTCTTGTCTTTGGTGCACAACATCTCTTCCACTTGAATCTTCTTTCCCAATTCAACCATGTTGATCTCGCCAGTTTCATGCCTCGGCTTTTTCTTGTACTCAGACCAAGAAGATGGTAACTTCTCAATTACCATGAGACACTTGAAAAGTCTCATCAACAACCATACCTTGACAAGAATCGGTTAATAATTTGTTGAAGTTCGAGAATTGATCAACAACAGACTTATCATTCGTCATCTTGAACTCCATAAACTTTGCCACGAGAAATTTCTTGCTTCCTGCAATCTCAGCTTGGTACTTTGCTTCTTGAGTCCTGACTCAGAGCAGTCAAGTTCTCTTTAGCATTGTAAAAATCATACATCGCATCTTCCAAACCGTTCATGATATGATTTTTAGCCAGAAAATTAGACCTCGTGTTCATATTGACCTCCTCCTCAGACAAAATTTCAGCATTGTACAAGTCATCACCTGGAACCAGTACATAGTCCAGTTCATGATGGCTCAGATAAAACAGCATCTTGGATTGCCATCTCTTGAAATCCTTTCCGTTAAACTTTTGTGGTCTTTCTACATCGTTGATTCCCATTGTTACAAGGAATACTAATGTGTTAAGATTGTTGGGATCTTGCAACAACGAACAGCACGTTAGATGTATCGAAAATAATATGTAAAGAACTAATGCGAAACAACTCTACCGAAATAACTTGACGAGGGCAGAATCACAGGTTCAACAAGTTGTCCTTAACACATTAGTTCGCGGGTATACTCGAGTTGAGTAATGCTAAACCCCTCACAGCGAAGATGTGTCCAGGATAAGAGCCCTTAGATATAACTTGAGTTAGCACAACGCAAGTTACCCTCTCTTCGAACTCGGCGACAGGGATGGAGGTAAAAACGTCTGGAGAAAACCCTAGAATAAAAGAAGAATTTTTCAGTGTATTGAATACAGAATTTCGAGTTGTATTTAAAGGAGAAAATACTTGCAAATCAAGTTAGGTTTTGGTTTTCTTTAAAAAACTAGTAAAACACCTAAAAGGAATTTACCCATAAATAAAACTCTAAAAATATTTTAGGAATTAATTTCCTAAAGAAAAACTCGCCCAAAAAATAAATCCGAGTAGAAGAGGAACTTGGTGCATGGCATACGCGCATATCGCATGGTTCAAAATTTGTATTTTTTCCCACCCGCTCCACCCACAATGTTGTTTTACAACATATCCATAAGCATATGGTCATATAGTGGAGCTCCTTCTCTATTATACCCAATGTGGGACTAAAGAGAGATTCATTCACTCATAAAATGAGCAAGTATCCTTGGACCCTTAGGTCACTAGATCAAACCACACCAAGACCAAAATATTTTTTATTAAAAACTCATTTTTCTCCAACAATCCCCCACATGAATGAAATCTCGGAAAAACGAAAAAATCGAGTAAGGAAAATACCATTTAGGCAAAGGTGTCCATGAGGTCTTGAACCCTTACTTAGTGAGAAGTTCAGGAACTACTAGCTAAGCAGTGAACCTAGTCTTGAGCGATAGCGTTGGTGTAGTGTGACAACAACCACACATGATATTCTCTGGTGTTGCTAAGTTCGTGTAGTGTTGTCCAATTTGGCCCTGGACATATCCTGTTTCTCAAAATGCTCTAGAGAATTGGCTCAATTCTCATAGGAAGCAACCCCACTTCCACATTCGGATAGGTGAGTTCCATCAAGAGTGTTCTTGCTACACCCCACTACAATCTTAAATTGAAACTATGGAACTCATTAAGACTTATTTAAAAGTCATCCTCCACATGCAGTCACACTATCACATCAACACCATAGTGAAGGGACGGAGAGAATGAAATTCTCACGATAGTGTTTACCTTTACCCACCATGAATTAGTTGTCTCATTCGAAACCTTGATCTTGGATTCTCCGGTCGGCAAGGTTGAGTATCCTTCATGGCAAGTTTAATTATTGAGCCTAAGCCCCATCCCCTCGATGCTTTACTAACTATCTCCTTGGACAAACCTTTCGTCAAAGGGTCGCGATATTCTCCTTGGGTGCATCCAATCTATGGAAATAACTTTGTTGAGATTAGTGTTTTCAAAGTGTCATGTCTTCTACGAATATGTATAGACTTTCCATTGTAGAAGCAACTCTTAGCTCTACCTATCGCAGATTTCTTTGTCACAGTGTATAGATATAGGCGGGCACAGGCCTATGCCGAGAGAGGAATATCTTCTAAAAAGTTTCTTAGCCATTCGGCCTCCTCTCTGCTTTATCTAACGCAATAAACTCCGATTCCATAGTGGAGCGAGCTATACATGTCTGTTTGGAACTCTTCCAAGATACGAGGCCTTTTTCTTAGAGTGAATACATATCCACTCGTACACTTAGAATCCTCGATCCTGTTATCCGGTTTGCATCGCAAAATCCCTCAGGCAATGGGATATCCTTTGTAATTCAAACTAAAGGTCATTGTGTACTTCAAGTACTTTAGCACTCTAATAAGTGCATCCCAATGTATCTTACTGGATTACAAGTATACACCTTAACCTACTTACTGACATAAGCAATGTCGGTCTCGTACAATTCATCAAATACATCGGACTTCCTATGACTCTCGAGTATTCAAGTTGGTTAACTCCTACACCCTTATTCTTCTTGAGACGACAGTTAGAATTATAAGGAGTACACACGGAGTTCTGATTAAGGCTGATTAAATTTCTTAAGTATGGATTCAACATAATGAGACCGACTCGGACTATAGCCATTAGAAGTTTTTCTAATCTTCATCCCTAATATGACATCAGCGGGGCCTAAGTCTTTCATGTCAAAGTTCTCATTCAACGGTTTCTTAGTGGAATTAATAACATCCATGTTTGTACCTAGTATAAGCATATCATCAACATACAAGCATACAATCACACAGGCATCCTTGACAAGTTTAGTATAAACACACTTATCCAGATTCATTAATTCTAAAACCACTAGAAATCATCACATGATCAAATTTTTCATGCCTTTGTTTAGGTGCTTGTTTCAATCCATATAAAGATTTAACCAGTTTACACACTTTCTTTTCACAACCTTTAACTACAAAGCCCTCGGGTTGTTCCATATAAATTTCTTCATCTAACTCACCATTAAGAAATTTGTCTTTACATCCATTTGATGTATCTCTAAATTATGGGATGAAGCTATAGCAATTAACATCCTAATGGAGCTAATTCTACTCATTTTGGTGAATAGGTGTCAAAGAAATCTATACCTTCTATTTGTCTGTAGCCTTTAGCTACCAGACCTAGCCTTGTATTTTTCAATAGTTCCATCTATCTTACGTTTTCTTTTGAAAATCCATTTTACAACCTATGGCCTTACACCTGGAGGTAAATCTACAAGTTCAAAGTACCGTTTTCTCTAAGGGAATCCATTTCACTAATGGAAGCTTCTTTCCACCACGAAGCTTGGACAAGTCATGGCTTCTCTATAAGTCCGAGGATCGGACTCGGCTAGGTATGTAATGCAAACCGGGATAGGTTTTCTCGGTTCTAACCCTTTTACCTCTTCTAGGTTCCACTTCTGGTTCATCTTCCTCTAAAGGTAATAATTGACTACTTGAAGGAACATCTAGGGGATCATCAAAACATCTCTTTCGAGAATCACGTTTCAAAGGAAAAACAGTTTCAAAAAACTCAGCATCCCTAGACTCCATGATAGTATTCAACCCTATGTCAGAAATTTCAGAACTCACAACCATAAACCTATGAGCACTAGAATGCTCAGGATACCCTATAAAAACACAATCAACGGTTTTGGGTCCTATCTTATTTTTCTTAGGAGGAGGGATGCCCACCTTTGCCAAGCACCCCCACACTTTGAAGTAATCATAAGATGGTTGTCTACCTTTCCATAACTCATATGGAGTTTTATCGATCCTTTAAAGGGTACTTCTGTTCAGGATGTAATTGGCGGAGAGGATAGCCTCCCCCACAAATTCGAAGGTAATCCTGAACTAATCAACATGGCATTCATCATATCCTTAAGGGTACGGTTCTTACGTTCAGCTACACCATTGGACTGAGGTGAATAAGGAGGGGTAACCTCATGTATTATGCCATGTTCTTCACAGAAATCTCCTATAGGAATTCTGTACTCACCACCATGGTCAGACCTAATAGTTTTAATGGTAGTATTCAATTGGTTTTCGACTTCACTTTTATATATCTTAAAGGCTTCTAAGGCATCATCCTTCCCTCTAAGTAAGTAAACATGGCAGTACTTAGTACAATCATCTATAAAAGTAATAAACCATTTCTTACCACCTCTTGTTTGAACTGACTTCATATCAACTAGGTCTGAGTGGATTAAATCTAAGGGTTTAGAGTTTCTCTGGACATTCTTATTGAATGATTTCTTAGCATGCTTAGATTCTACGCAAATCTCACACTTATGATATTTATCTAAAGTGAATTTGGGTATGCAGCCTACGCTAGCCAATTTATGCATTGATTTATAGTTTACATGACCAAGTCTACCATGCCAAACGTTCAATGACACACACATGTAAGCAGAAGAATCATTCAATTTCAATTCAGGACAGGTTACATTAAGTTTATATAGACCCCCAGTCTTATAACCCTTACCCACATAATCATTGCCCTTAGTTACTATAAGTTTTCCAGACTCAATTGTAACTTTAAAACCCTTATCATCTAAAACAGAACAAGAAACAAGATTTTTGCAGATGTCTGGAACATGAAGAACTTCATTCAATGTGAGAGTCTTTCGAGATGTGAGCTTCAGACCGACCTTTCCTTTTCTGCAACCTCGATGCGGATGAGTTACCCATATAGAGTTTCTCGCCTTCCCTACCCTCGGTAGGAGGTGAGCAGTCTCTGTTCCCACAAACATGCTTGGTAGCTCCGAGTCTACCCACCAATCCATCACATTGGTCACCAAGATTAACCGGACACCACGTGAAAACTCCTCTTTGCTTTTCTCAACCGGGTTAGCATTATTCTTCTTATCCTTACGTTGTCTACGGTGAAGCGCCATATGACCGGTATTTCCACACACCCAACAAGGACCCTTAATTTTAATAATGCTAGATTCTGGTTTACAAACGTACCTTTCTTGTTAGGTCCATGCTTCGAGTTGCGATTGTTGTTGTCACCTTTTCCGACTTTGGATGGCTTATGTTGGACATATGAGCTTTGTTAGACATGTCCCTTGCGAGATGACACGTTCTTGTCTTTGGTGCACAACATCTCTTCCACTTGAATCTTCTTTCCCAATTCAACCATGTTGATCTCGCCGATTTCATGCCTCGGCTTTTTCTTGTACTCCGACCAAGAAGATGGTAACTTCTCAATTCATGAGACACTTGAAAAGTCTCATCAACAACCATACCTTGACAAGAATCTGGTTAATAATTTGTTGAAGTTCGAGGAATTGATCAACAACAGACTTATCATTCGTCATCTTGAACTCCATAAACTTTTTTTGAAATTTCTTGCTTCCTGCGGTCTCGGCTTGGTACTTTGCTTCTTGAGTCCACAACTCATAAGCGGTCAAGTTCTCTTTAGCATTGTAAAAATCATACATCGCATCTTCCAAACCGTTCATGATATGATTTTTAGCGAGAAAATTAGACCTCGTGTTCATATTGACCTCCTCCTCGGACAAAATTTCAGCATTGTACAAGTCATCACGGAACCGATTACATAGTCAGGTTCATGATGGCTCGGATAAAAAGACATCTTGGATTGCCATCTCTTGAAATCCTTTAGTTAAACTTTTGTGGTCTTTCTACATCGTTGATTCCCATTGTTACAAGGAATACTAATGTGTTAAGATTGTTGGGATCTTGCAACAACGAACAACACGTTAGATGTATCGAAAATAATATGTAAAGAACTAATGCGAAACAACTCTACCGAAATAACTTGAGCGAGGGCAGAATCACAGGTTCAACAAGTTGTCCTTAACACATTAGTTCGCGGGTATACTCGAGTTGAGTAATGCTAAACCCTCACAGCGAAGATGTGTCCAGGATAAGACTGCTCGATGTAACTTGAGTTAGCACAGCGCAAGTTACCCTCTCTTCGAACTCAAAGAAGAGGATGGAGGTAAAAACGTCTGGAGAAAACCCTAGAATAAAAGAAGAATTTTTCGGTGTATTGAATACGAGAATTTCGAGTTGTATTTAAAGGAGAAAATACTTGCAAATCAAGTTAGGTTTTGGTTTTCTTTAAAAAACTAGTAAAACACCTAAAAGGAATTTACCCATAAATAAAACTCTAAAAATATTTTAGGAATTAATTTCCTAAAGAAAAACTCGCAAAAAATAAATCCGAGTAGAAGAGGAACTTGGTGCATGGCATACGCATATCGCATGGTTCAAAATTTGTATTTTTCCCAC
The DNA here is from genome assembly GCA_023531295.1 of Papaver armeniacum. Taxonomy (NCBI): domain Eukaryota; kingdom Viridiplantae; phylum Streptophyta; class Magnoliopsida; order Ranunculales; family Papaveraceae; genus Papaver; species Papaver armeniacum. Next base: position 123,143 of record JAJJWW010015095.1, read on the forward strand.
CCGCTCCACCCACAATGTTGTTTTACAACATATCCATAAGCATATGGTTATATAGTGGAGCTCCTTCTCTATTATACCCAATGTGGGACTAAAAGAGATTCATTCACTCATAAAATGAGCAAGTATCCTTGGACCCTTAGGTCACTAGATCAAACCACACCAAGACCAAAATATTTTTATTAAAAACTCATTTTTCTCCAACAATCCCCCACATGAATGAAATCTCGGAAAAACGAAAAAATCAGAGTAAGGAAAATACCATTTAGGCAAAGGTGTCCATGAGGTCTTGAACCCTTACTTAGTGAGAAGTTCTAGGAACTACTAGCTAAACAGTGAACCTAGTCTTGAACTGATAGCGTTGGTGTAATTCGCGACAACAACCACACATGATATTCTCCTGGTGTTGCTAAGTTCGTGCTTAGTGTTGTCCAATTTGGCCCTGGACATATCTGTTTCTCAAAATGCTCTAGAGAATTGGCTCAATTCTCATAGGAAAATGACCCCACTTCCACATTCAGATAGGTGAGTTCCATCAAGAGTGTTACTGCTACACCCCACTTCAATCTTAAATTGAAACTATGGAACTCATTAAGACTTATTAAAAGTCATCCTCCACATGCAGTCACACTATCACATCAACACCATAGGGAAGGGAGAGAGAATGAAATTCTCTGATAGTGTTTACCTTTACCCACCATGAATTAGTTGTCTCATTCGAAACCTTGATCTTGGATTCTCCAGTCAGCAAGGTTGAGTATCCTTCATGGCAAGTTTAATTATTGAGCCTAAGCCCCATCCCCCTCGATGCTTTACTAACTATCTCCTTGGACAAACCTTTCGTCAAAGGGTCCGTGATATTCTCCTTGGACTGCATCCAATCTATGGAAATAACGCTTTGTTGAGATTAGTGTTTTCAAAGTGTCATGTCTTCTACGAATATGTATAGACTTTCCATTGTAGAAGCAACTCTTAGCTCTACCTATCGTGATTTCTTCATCACAGTGTATAGATATAGGCGGCACCAGGCCTATGCCAGAGAGGAATATCTTCTAAAAAGTTTCTTAGCCATTCGGCCTCCTCTCCTGCTTTATCTAACGCAATAAACTCCGATTCCATAGTGGAACGAGCTATACATGTCTGTTTGGAACTCTTCCAAGATACAGACGCATTTTCGCTAGAGTGAATACATATCCACTCGTACACTTAGAATCCTCGATCTGTTATCCAGTTTGCATCGCAAAATCCCTCAAGAGACGGCGGATTTCCTTTGTAATTCAAACTAAAGGTCATTGTGTACTTCAAGTACTTTAGCACTCTAATAAGTGCATCCCAATGTATCCTTACTGGATTACAAGTATACCTTAACCTACTTACACGGCATAAGCAATGTCACGGTCTCGTACAATTCATCAAATACATCGGACTTCCTATGACTCTCGAGTATTCAAGTTGGTTAACTCCTACACCCTTATTCTTCTTGAGACGACAATTAGAATTATAAGGAGTACACACAAGTTTCTGATTAAACTGATTAAATTTCTTAAGTATGGATTCAACATAATGAGACCCGACTCGGACTATAGCCATTAGAAGTTTTTCTAATCTTCATCCCTAATATGACATCGGCGGGGCCTAAGTCTTTCATGTCAAAGTTCTCATTCAACGAATTTCTTAGTGGAATTAATAACATCCATGTTTGTACCTAGTATAAGCATATCATCAACATACAAGCATACAATCACACAGGCATCCTTGAAAAGTTTAGTATAAACACACTTATCAGATTCATTAATTCTAAAACCACTAGAAATCATCACATGATCAAATTTTTCATGCCATTTGTTTAGGTGCTTGTTTCAATCCATATAAAGATTTAACCAGTTTACACACTTTCTTTTCACAACCTTTAACTACAAATCCCTCAGGTTGTTCCATATAAATTTCTTCATCTAACTCACCATTAAGAAAATCTGTCTTTACATCCATTTGATGTATCTCTAAATTATGGAATGAAGCTATAGCAATTAACATCCTAATGGAGCTAATTCTACTCACTAGTGAATAGGTGTCAAAGAAATCTATACCTTCTATTTGTCTGTAGCCTTTAGCTACCAGCCTAGCCTTGTATTTTTCAATAGTTCCATCTATCTTACGTTTTCTTTTGAAAATCCATTTACAACCTATGGCCTTACACCGGAGTTAAATCTACAAGTTCAAAAGTACCGTTTTCTCTAAGGGAATCCATTTCACTAATGGAAGCTTCTTTCCACCACGAAGCACGGACAAGTCATGGCTTCTCTATAAGTCGAGGATCAGACTCGGCTTAGGTATGTAATGCAACTGGGATAGGTTTTCTCGGTTCTAACCCTTTTACCTCTTCTAGGTTCCCTCCGGTTCATCTTCCTCTAAAGGTAATAATTGACTACTTGAAGGAACATCTAGGGGATCATCAAAACATCTCTTTCGAGAATCACGTTTCAAAGGAAAAGCAGTTTCAAAAACTCAGCATCCCTAGACTCCATGATAGTATTCAACCCTATGTCGAAATTTGGAACTCACAACCATAAACCTATGAGCACTAGAATGCTCGGGATACCCTATAAAAACACAATCAACGGTTTTGGGTCCTATCTTATTTTTCTTAGGAGGAGTGATGCCCACCTTTGCCAAGCACCCCCACACTTTGAAGTAATCATAAGATGGTTGTCTACCTTTCCATAACTCATATGGAGTTTTATCTGATCCTTTAAAGGGTACTCTGTTCAGGATGTAATTGGCGGAGAGTATAGCCTCCCCCCACAAATTCGAAGGTAATCCTGAACTAATCAACATGGCATTCATCATATCCTTAAGGGTACGGTTCTTACGTTCAGCTACACCATTGGACTGAGGTGAATAAGGAGGGGTAACCTCATGTATTATGCCATGTTCTTCTGAAAATCTCCTATAGGAGAATTTGTACTCACCACCTGCAGTCGGACCTAATAGTTTTAATGGTAGTATTCAATTGGTTTTCGACTTCACTTTTATATATCTTAAAGGCTTCTAAGGCATCATCCTTCCCTCTAAGTAAGTAAACATGGCAGTACTTCGTACAATCATCTATAAAAGTAATAAACCATTTCTTACCACCTCTTGTTTGAAGCCCGACTTCATATCAACTAGAGTCTGAGTGGATTAAATCTAAGGGTTTAGAGTTTCTCTGGACATTCTTATTGAATGATTTCTTAGCATGCTTAGATTCTACGCAAATCTCACACTTATGATATTTATCTAAAGTGAATTTGGGTATGCAGCCTACGCTAGCCAATTTATGCATTGATTTATAGTTTACATGACCAAGTCTACCATGCCAAACGTTCAATGACACACACATGTAAGCAAGAAGAATCATTCAATTTCAATTCGGGACGGAGTTACATTAAGTTTATATAGACCCCAAGTCTTATAACCCTTACCCACATAATCATTGCCCTTAGTTACTATAAGTTTTCCAGACTCAATTGTAACTTTAAAACCCTTATCATCTAAAGCAGAACAAGAAACAAGATTTTTTTTGCATGTCCGGAACATGAAGAACTTCATTCAATGTGAGAGTCTTTCCGGATGTGAGCTTTGACCAGGCCTTTCCTTTTCCTGCAACCTCGATGCGGATGAGTTACCCATATAGAGTTTCTCGCCTTCCCCTACCCTGCGGTAGGAGGTGAACAGGTCTCTGTTCCCACAAACATGCTTGGTAGCTCCGAGTCTACCCACCAATCCATCACATTGGTCACCGAGATTAACCGGACACCACGGCAGAAAACTCCTCTTTGCTTTTCTCAACCAAAGTTAGCATTATTCTTCTTATCCTTACGTTGTCTACGGTGAACGCCATATGACCGATATTTCCACACACCCAACAAGGACCCTTAATTTTAATAATGCTAGATTCTGGTTTACGAAACGTACCTTTCTTGTTAGGTCCATGCTTCGAGTTGCGATTGTTGTTGTCACCTTTTCCGACTTTGGATGGCTTATGTTCGGACATATGAGCTTTGTTAGACATGTCCCTTGCAGATGACACGTTCTTGTCTTTGGTGCACAACATCTCTTCCACTTGAATCTTCTTTCCCAATTCAACCATGTTGATCTCGCTTGAGTTTCATGCCTCGGCTTTTTCTTGTACTCCGACCAAGAAGATGGTAACTTCTCAATTACCGCGAGACACTTGAAAAGTCTCATCAACAACCATACCTTCAGCAAGAATCTGGTTAATAATTTGTTGAAGTTCGAGGAATTGATCAACAACAGACTTATCATTCGTCATCTTGAACTCCATAAACTTTGCCACCAGAAATTTCTTGCTTCCTGAGTCTCGGCTTGGTACTTTGCTTCTAACGCAGTCCACAACTCATAAGCGGTCAAGTTCTCTTTAGCATTGTAAAAATCATACATCGCATCTTCCAAACCGTTCATGATATGATTTTTAGCCGAGAAAAATTAGACCTCGTGTTCATATTGACCTCCTCCTCGAGACAAAATTTCAAAGCATTGTACAAGTCATCACACGGAAAGTACATAGTCCAGGTTCATGATGGCTCGGATAAAACGACATCTTGGATTGCCATCTCTTGAAATCCTTTCCGTTAAACTTTGTGGTCTTTCTACATCGTTGATTCCCATTGTTACAAGGAATACTAATGTGTTAAGATTGTTGGGATCTTGCAACAAGCGAAAACACGTTAGATTTATCGAAAATAATATGTAAAGAACTAATGCGAAACAACTCTAGAAATAACTTGACGAGGGAAGAATCACAGGTTCAACAAGTTGTCCTTAACACATTAGTTCGCGGGTATACTCAGGTTGAGTAATGCTAAACCCCTCGGAAGAAGATGTGTCGAGGATAAGGCGCCTGATATAACTTGAGTTAGCACAACGCAAGTTACCCTCTCTTCGAACTCAGCAACAGGATGGATGGGTAAAAACGTCTGGAGAAAACCCTAGAATAAAAGAAGAATTTTTTCGGTGTATTGAATACAGAATTTCGAGTTGTATTTAAAGGAGAAAATACTTGCAAATCAAGTTAGGTTTTGGTTTTCTTTAAAAAACTAGTAAAACACCTAAAAGGAATTTACCCATAAATAAAACTCTAAAAATATTTTAGGAATTAATTTCCTAAAGAAAAACTCGCCCAAAAAAATAAATCCGAGTAGAAGAGGAACTTGGTGCATGGCATACGCGCATATCGCATGGTTCAAAATTTGTATTTTTTCCCACCCGCTCCACCCACAATGTTGTTTTACAACATATCCATAAGCATATGGTTATATAGTGGAGCTCCTTCTCTATTATACCCAATGTGGGACTAAAGAGAGATTCATTCACTCATAAAATGAGCAAGTATCCTTGGACCCTTAGGTCACTAGATCAAACCACACCAAGACCAAAATATTTTTATTAAAAACTCATTTTCTCCAACAATCCCCACATGAATGAAATCTCGGAAAAACGAAAAAATCGGAGTAAGGAAAAAATACCATTTAGGCAAAGGTGTCCATGAGGTCTTGAACCCTTACTTAGTGAGAAGTTAGGAACTACTAGCTAAACAGTGAACCTAGTCTTGAATCGATAGCGTTGGTGTAATTCGCGACAACAACCACACATGATATTCTCCTGGTGTTGCTAAGTTCGTGCCGTGTTGTCCAATTTGGCCCTGGACATATCCTGTTTCTCAAAATGCTCTAGAGAATTGGCTCAATTCTCATAGGAAGCGGCCCCACTTCCACATTCAGATAGGTGAGTTCCATCAAGAGTGTTACTGCTACACCCCACTTCAATCTTAAATTGAAACTATGGAACTCATTAAGACTTATTTAAAAGTCATCCTCCACATGTGAGTCACACTATCACATCAACACCATAGGAAGGGACAAGAGAGAATGAAATTCTCGATAGTGTTTACCTTTACCCACCATGAATTAGTTGTCTCATTGAAACCTTGATCTTGGATTCTCCAGTCAGCAAGGTTGAGTATCCTTCATGGCAAGTTTAATTATTGAGCCTAAGCCCCATCCCCCTCGATGCTTTACTAACTATCTCCTTGGACAAACCTTTCGTCAAAGGGTCCGCGATATTCTCCTTGGACTGCATCCAATCTATGGAAATAACGCTGTTGAGATTAGTGTTTTCAAAGTGTCATGTCTTCTACGAATATGTATAGACTTTCCATTGTAGAAGCAACTCTTAGCTCTACCTATCCTTGATTTCTTTGTCTGATGTATAGATATAGTTGGCATGAGGCCTATGCCAGAGAGGAATATCTTCTAAAAAGTTTCTTAGCCATTCAGCCTCCTCTCCGCTTTATCTAACGCAATAAACTCCGATTCCATAGTGGAACGAGCTATACATGTCCTTTGGAACTCTTCCAAGATACGACGCCTTTGCTAGAAGTGAATACATATCCACTCGTACACTTAGAATCCTCGATCCTGTTATCCAGTTTTGCATCGCAAAATCCCTCAAGGACGGTCGGATATCCTTTGTAATTCAAACTAAAGGTCATTGTGTACTTCAAGTACTTTAGCACTCTAATAAGTGCATCCCAATGTATCTCGTCTGGATTACAAGTATACCTTAACCTACTTACAAAGATAAGCAATGTCCGGTCTCGTACAATTCATCAAATACATCAGACTTCCTATGACTCTCGAGTATTCAAGTTGGTTAACTCCTACACCCTTATTCTTCTGGAGACGATGAGTTAGAATTATAAGGAGTACACATGAGTTTGATTAAACCGATTAAATTTCTTAAGTATGGATTCAACATAATGAGACTGACTCGGACTATAGCCATTAGAAGTTTTCTAATCTTCATCCCTAATATGACATCATGAGGGCCTAAGTCTTTCATGTCAAAGTTCTCATTCAATGAGTTTCTTAGTGGAATTAATAACATCCATGTTTGTACCTAGTATAAGCATATCATCAACATACAAGCATACAATCACACGAGGCATCCTTGAAAAGTTTAGTATAAACACACTTATCGATTCATTAATTCTAAAACCACTAGAAATCATCACATGATCAAATTTTTCATGCCTTTGTTTAGGTGCTTGTTTCAATCCATATAAAGATTTAACCGGTTTACACACTTTCTTTTCACAACCTTTAACTACAAAGCCCTCAGGTTGTTCCATATAAATTTCTTCATCTAACTCACCATTAAGAAATATTTGTCTTTACATCCATTTGATGTATCTCTAAATTATGGATGAAGCTATAGCAATTAACATCCTAATGGAGCTAATTCTACTCTTTGGTGAATAGGTGTCAAAGAAATCTATACCTTCTATTTGTCTTGTAGCCTTTAGCTACCAGCCTAGCCTTGTATTTTTCAATAGTTCCATCTATCTTACGTTTTCTTTTGAAAATCCATTTACAACCTATGGCCTTACACCTGGAGGTAAATCTACAAGTTCAAAAGTACGTTTTCTCTAAGGGAATCCATTTCACTAATGGAAGCTTCTTTCCACCACGAAGCTTACGGACAAGTCATGGCTTCTCTATAAGTCGAGGATCAGACTCGGCTAGGTATGTAATGCAACCAGGATAGGTTTTCTCAGTTCTAACCCTTTTACCTCTTCTAGGTTCCACTTCCGGTTCATCTTCCTCTAAAGGTAATAATTGACTACTTGAAGGAACATCTAGGGATCATCAAAACATCTCTTTCGAGAATCACGTTTCAAAGGAAAAGCAGGTTTCAAAAAACTCAAAGCATCCCTAGACTCCATGATAGTATTCAACCCTATGTCGGAAATTTAGAACTCACAACCATAAACCTATGAGCACTAGAATGCTCGGGATACCCTATAAAAACACAATCAACGGTTTTGGGTCCTATCTTATTTTTCTTAGGAGGAGGGATGCCCACCTTTGCCAAGCACCCCCACACTTTGAAGTAATCATAAGATGGTTGTCTACCTTTCCATAACTCATATGGAGTTTTATCTCGATCCTTTAAAGGGTACTCTGTTCAGATGTAATTGGCGGAGAAAATAGCCTCCCCACAAATTCGAAGGTAATCCTGAACTAATCAACATGGCATTCATCATATCCTTAAAAGTACGGTTCTTACGTTCAGCTACACCATTGGGTGAGGTGAATAAGGAGGGTAACCTCATGTATTATGCCATGTTCTTCACAGAAATCTCCTATAGGAATTCTGTACTCACCACCACAGTCAGACCTAATAGTTTTAATGGTAGTATTCAATTGGTTTTCGACTTCACTTTTATATATCTTAAAGGCTTCTAAGGCATCATCCTTCCCTCTAAGTAAGTAAACATGGCAGTACTTAATACAATCATCTATAAAAGTAATAAACCATTTCTTACCACCTCTTGTTTGAACCGACTTCATATCAACTAGGTCTGAGTGGATTAAATCTAAGGGTTTAGAGTTTCTCTGGACATTCTTATTGAATGATTTCTTAGCATGCTTAGATTCTACGCAAATCTCACACTTATGATATTTATCTAAAGTGAATTTGGGTATGCAGCCTACGCTAGCCAATTTATGCATTGATTTATAGTTTACATGACCAAGTCTACCATGCCAAACGTTCAATGACACACACACATGTAAGCGAAGAATCATTCAATTTCAATTGAGACGAGGTTACATTAAGTTTATATAGACCCCCAGTCTTATAACCCTTACCCACATAATCATTGCCCTTAGTTACTATAAGTTTTCCAGGACTCAATTGTAACTTTAAAACCCTTATCATCTAAAAGCAGAACAAGAAACAAGATTTTGCAGGATGTCCGGAACATGAAGAACTTCATTCAATGAGAGTCTTTCCCAGATGTGAGCTTGAGGCCAGGCCTTTCCTTTTCCTGTAACCTCGATGCGGATGAGTTACCCATATAGAGTTTCTCGCCTTCCCCTACCCTCTGGTAGGAGGTGAGCAGTCTCTGTTCCCACAAACATGCTTAGTAGCTCGAGTCTACCCACCAATCCATCACATTGGTCACCAGATTAACTTCAGACACCCACAAAAAAACTCCTCTTTGCTTTTCTCAACCAGGTTAGCATTATTCTTCTTATCCTTACGTTGTCTACAGTTGATAGGTGTAGAATACACCTAATTTACTATCTAGTAGTTTATGCTTTCTTTGCTATTTTTCTTGTAAATTATGTATTTTACGCTTGTTTTGAGTTTTGTAGCTACTTTGGAGTCGCACGGAGGAAAAGAAGAAGAAATCACCCTATTTGAGCCAAAGGGTAAAATTGTCATTTCATCAAGGAGGGAATACTATATGGAGCCCAGCTAAGGTTAAGGGGTGACTCAAATTACTGAAGAAAGGACAATAATAGTTAAGGGGAGGTCAAAGAGGTGTCCCTTATCCAAAAGAAGTGAGTGAGAATAGCACTTGGGGTGTACTTAGTGGGTGTTTGAATCCACCCATACCCTGAACTCTAACCCATACCAAAGCCCACATGTCTGATCCACCCTAACCTAAGCCCATCCATCTACCCGGACCCATAACCGAAACCCGGATCCGTGTAACTATAACCTGAACAATAAATCGAGAATTACTTCTCAATCATTGTTTTTGCCTGAATCAAATACAGAGGCTGCTGTCTGAAATCGGGAGTTGATAAAACAAATTGAGAAGGGGATCGAATGAGACGCTGCCGCTGAGTGAATCCGAGAGATGAAGTCGAGAGAGAGATTGAACTCAGAAACCCAGAGAAAAGTGAGGAGATGGAATTGATAAAAGGGGATCTCGTGGTGAATCGAGATTAAGAAGAAACAAGAGTTGAAGCAGATCGAGATACAGGAGAAGAGATGATGTTGCTGTTCGGAGGTAGATCTCGATCGAGTATGGAATTGGCTAGGCAAATCGGCGAAAGAGGATGAAATTCACTGGCGAAGCAATGTTGTTGTCGATCTCGAGAGAAAGGGTACTAGCTGTTTTGAGATCCAGAGAAGATCTTTGGGAGATGGGTTTTGCGGTTCCGAGGATTTGTTGTTCTTTGTTATGTCGAAATGATGAGGAGATTATGAGTTTCGATATCCGAGAAGATGGGTTCAATGAAGTACAAGAAATGGAAGACGGTGATGAACCTGCTGCTTTGTTGAATCGAAGATGGGTATGTCGAAGTTGGTTTTCATGTTCTTTTGTTGGGTGTAGAATTGATCTTGCTAAGAAGAGAAATCGATCTTTGTTGAGAGTGAAATTGAAAGGAAGTGGGGAAGATAGCGCAGTGGGTTATAATCAATTTGATGATTTCGACTGAGACTTGGGTTAGCGATCTTGTTGGTGGTGCTATTGATTTGGTCTCGATGAGCTGGTGATAAAAGCTGCTGAATTGCAGTTTAACTACAACAACTGGATTGAGTATGAATGGATGGGTGTTATGGAGTTGCACTGAGATGATGCTAGTGGTGGTGTCTTGTGCTGGTGAATTGTTAATGGTGGTTTTACAGCTCGAATTTGGAGTTGAACTGGGTTTAAGTGCAGCTGTGATTTATTGCTCAGGAGATGCATTAATAGAGGAGCTGGTGGCAATTGTGACAAGGCAGGGAGCTTGAGTATGGTAGTTGCAGCCATTGAAATTGCAGGATGGTGGTCCTGCTAATGGCCTGAGATGTGGAAATTGCTGCAGAGTGGAGTGAAGCTCAGGAGGATGCACTGGTGGAGCTACAGCTGGTGTTGATAATTGTGCTAACAAGTGATGAATCTGAGTGGAATGGCACTGATGGCGGAGGAGCAAATGAGCCGGTGGCTTGGGAGAGTGAAGCGAGATGTGAGTGCAATTGGCTGAGGTTTGTCTTATTGCAGTTGTGCACACTGGTTTGACTGATATGAAGCGAAGAGTGAAAATTACAGGTGTGGTTCAGGAAATGTTGCAGGCAGGATGGCATTAGTTGCAGCTGAGTTTAGGTGGTTACAGAGAATGGGTTGTGTGATGTTTCAAGCAATATGGCAGAAGTGAGCTAGGTAGATGGAGGTGATTGCAGGTGGAATAGGGCTTTTGTTACAGTGATAAGGGAATTGGCATAGGCTGGCTGTGTTGGTGTTGAGGTTATAGCACCGGGATTGTGCATCTGACATAAGGCCTGTGCAAGGTTGCAATGGCTTTGTGCAAGATTGAGTTGGATCATTGAATCGTTACGACTCTGGTCCGATTTGACCCGAGTTGACTCACTGACGCACTCCCTTCCTTTGACTGTTGACTAACGGTTGACTGACGGTTGACTCGTTTGACCGTTAGTCCCACGGTGGACCCAGCGGAATATTCTCCCGACGACTGACGAAATTTTCAGGTGGCCGGTGGCGTTTTCCGGCCAAATTCCGGCCATAATCCCGGTTTTCCGCGAGCAAAATTCGAACTTTCTATGGACTTTCTCATGGGTATGAAGACTTGGGCTAGGAATTGGATGGAGAATTGGACTCAAATTTGGAAAGAGAAGGTGGAAGAGTTGAGAAAGACTTGAAATTGGAAGTTGAATTGCAAAAGGAAAAGGATTCTAATCCTTGGAAGAGTTGGAGAATATTGAAGCCTATAAATAGAGAAGTTTTCTACAACTTCTACACATCTTTCTCTACACCTTTCTACACACATCTCTACACACACAATTCTTTTCTTTTCTTATTCTTTGTGTGAACTCTTAACATGAGTAGTTAATTTTATTGATTGAGGATGAATTCCTAGTTTTTAAACATATGATTTAAGTTTTTGTTTTCAAATTCTATCTTGAAGTTTTCACATAATTATCGATTGTTTTTACTAATAGGAGTGATCTTAAAGACATTCATGATTGATTGATAGATTGTTTAGAGTGCACGCTAAATTGATTTGTTAATTCGATCTAAAGCTAGTGAAAGTTAGGGGATAAGTAATCGTTCTTTGACTCTTTACATAAGTAGCAAACACGAGACCTTCGGAGGGATTCCGTGGAGCAATTGTGTGTAGAAACAACGTTAGCAAGTGGACCTTGAGCTAAGAGTCTAACTACTAATATCAACCTAAGAAATTCATAAAACTTAATGCATGAGCCAAGTTACATCTAGGTTGAGCTAATTCTAGGTGGCTTGGTGATTAGAATCCGGTAGTCGAGAACTTCCGTGTCCGGTGATACAAGGGATTTAGGGGTTTAGCACTGAGCTAGCTGCTTTACCTACGGTTGGTGATAATTTGTGACTAATAACAAGTGGAAAAGAACATAACTTGATTCATTGTTTCGTAACGAAGAAGGATTCCTTGATCTCGTCTCTCTTATTGCTTTCAACTTTCGATTTTAATTGTTTTGTTTATTTTCTTTTGCTTTTTACACCCCCCCTTTCGTGACAATTTTTACAACTAGAATCTCGTGCTCCTCGTGGGATCGACCTTGACTGCCCTATATTACTAGTTAATTAGGTAGTAAAGTATTAATTAATTTGATTGCACCTCGACACGCATCAAATTTTGGCGCCATGCCGGGAGCAACGGGCGATTTTTTTTTAGTTGTTTTTATTCTTGCTTTGTTAGATTCTTTACCGTATCTAACTTAGTTTGTGAGAATCTTGTTTCAGGTGTTATACCTTTGGTGAATGCTTAAAGGGGGTAGACCAAGTCCAATACGTCTTCGATCCGGCACTCAATTAAAGGATTTCATTCGAGCGATTAACACTCCACTTCCTCCTTCTTCATCAAGTGATTCGGACAACGAGGAAGAAACAATGGCTGATCGTACACTCAAGGACCTAGCTTCTCACAGGCTTGATACCCAACAATGGTGTATCCAAACTAACTCAACCTTCGAAATCAAGCCGGGGTTGATTAGAGAGTTACCAAAGTTCCATGGCATGGTGAATGAGGACCCAAACAAACATCTTATGGATTTTTACACCATAGTTATGGCTATGCTTCCACCGGAGACTAATGTGGATGGAGCAATGTTGAAAGCTTTCCCGTTTTCTTTGGCGGGTAATGCTAAGGAATGGTTATATTATTTGCCTTAGGAAGTATCACAACATGGAATGGGATGAAGAAACTTTTCCTCGAGAGATATTTTCCCGCATCCAAAGCTACTCAAATTCGCAAGGAGATTTGTGGATTGAAACAACAAGTGGGAGAATCATTGTATGAATGTTGGGAGCGTTACAAGAGGTTGGTGGGAAGCTGTCCACACCATCAATTTAGTGATGCTATGATACTTCAATACTTCTATGAAGCTCTCCACTCAAGTGATAGGTCTCTTCTTGACGCCGCGGGTGGTGGTGCATTAATGAACAAGACGGTGGCCCAAGCTACCGAATTAATTGAAAGTATGGCGGCAAACTCGCAACAATTCTACACAAGGGATGAACCAATGGTTAGGCGAGTGCATGAAGTTAGTGATTCATCATCACATCTTGATCAAAGGATGAGTAACATGGAGATTATGATGCAACGGATTGCGCGGTAATTATTCCGGATAATGAGACCGAACAAGTGAATGCTTTATATCGAATCAAAGGCCAAAGTACGATCCGTTACTCGAATACTTACAATCCCGGGTGGAAGGATCATCCTAACTTTAGCTATGCAAATAAGCAAGCGGCTCCTAATCCATATGAGCAACAAGGTGGTTTCCAACAATCACGATTCCAACCTCAACAACATGGTGGTTCTCAACAATTTCAACCACAACAAGTCAAGGAGCGTGATTCTTTGAATGATGACAAGCTCAATGTGTTAATACAAGGTATGCAAAGTCTTACTTCTATGGTCCAACAAAGCCAACAACACCAACAAAAGACCGATTCGGCAATCAAGGAGTTACAAATTCAAGTGGGGCAATTAGCGACCGATGTGAACTTATTGAAAGCGCAAGCGTCTACAATACTTCCTTCACAACCAATTGTTAATCCAAGAGAGCGTTAATGCGATTACTTTGAGGAGTGGGAAACAAGTGGAGCAACCAAATCAACAAGATAAGGTATATGATGAGAAAGAGGAAATTGAAACCACACCAAAGGAGAAAACATCTCCAACCAACCAACCCGAGGAGACGGTTCCTACTTTCACAACTCCACCTCCGTTCCCTAGCCGATTTGCTAAATCAAAGAGAGACTTGGAATACATGGATATTTGGGAAATCTTTAAGAAAGTACAAGTCAATATTCCACTCATAGAAGCTCTTCGTCAAATTCCTCGTTGTGCAAAGTTCTTAAAGGAGATGTGCATGAAGAAGAAAAGGTTGAAAGGGAATGAAGTCATGAGTGTGGGGGAGAATGCTTGGCGTTTATTCTCAAGAAACTCCCACCAAAATTAAAGGACCCCGGTAGTTTCAATATACCTTGCACAATTGGTAAAACAAGGTTTACTCGAGCTTTGCTAGATTTGGGAGCGTCGGTTAATGTTATGCCTTCCTCTATTTATGATTCTTTGAATCTTGGTCCTCTTAAAGAGACCGGGGTAGTTCTTGAACTTGCTAACCGATCTAATGTTTACCCGAAAGGGATTGTTGAGAATGTTTTGGTGCAGGTTAATAAGCTTGTATTTCCGGCCGATTTCTATGTCTTAGACATGAATGATGAGAATTCTTCCAAGTCTACACCTTTGCTTTTGGGTAGGCCATTCTTAAGCACCGCCGGAACGAAGATTGATGTCCAAAATGGCACCTTGACTATGGAGTTTGATGGTACACTCATTCACTTCAATATCTTTGAGACAACGCGATGCCCTAGTGATGTGAAATCATGTTTTCCGTAAAAGAAATTGATCCGGGCTAATGAATCTTGCAAAGAGCTAAGTCGGGCCGTCGACTTTAAAACAAGCGCTTAATGGGAGGCAACCCATCGGTTTTGTATTTCTTATCTTTTTGCTTTTGTTATTTCTTTTTCTTGTTTCTTATCATGTTAAAATCTCCCACCTTGACTTTACTAGGAAGATTCAATTACATTGAGGACAATGTAAGGTTTAAGTGTGGGGGAGTGGTTAAGCATGTTTTTTTTAAAACAAAAAATTACAAAAAAATGAAAAAATTTTGAAAAAAAAAAAAAAAGAAGTTTTACTTAAAAATTCCAACTTCTAAAGATTTTAGAGTCCCTAGCATATTTCTAGGTATGTTTACATAGAGATTTTGACCGACATAATTGAACTTGGAAATGTTAGAGAACTACATTCGGATTTCTTGTTTGTTAGAGTGTTAAATAATGGATTTAATCATGCGGTGATGCGAATTTGGTGCGAGGAGAAGTGCGTTATTAGAGTTGCTGATCAATCATTAGTGGAGACTACCCGTATTCATATCATGAGAGGCACCGACCAGAAATTTTCCATTTACTAAAGAGCTTCTTTTGAGTGTGTGTCACCGTAAGTTAATTCCGGGTAGAATGGTGAGCTACCCAACCTCCCACCAATAAAAGCACTACTTTTTGATCTCTTGAGTGCTAATTTTGTCAATCATGAGGGTGACGTTTATAGATGAAAGCCTCCTTCTTGTAGTTCGATTTGCAGTTAGCACCATTCTCTCTCTCGACAACAACGGGTCCATAGAAACACTCTCATCATCAACAAGGACCGACATCAAAATCTACAAGGAAAGTTGGAAAAGTTCAAGGTTTACAAGCAACGGAACGAGAAAAAAGAGCAAATTTCATATTCAAGTAAAGCAACATACAAAAGTGCAGATTTTTACATATATGTTGAGGATTTACACTACAATGAGGTAATTTTATATTCAAGTATGAAGACTTATTCATGAAAGCGAAGAAAATTAAAAGGTGAGAATTTTTGAAGTTTATGATTTCAAGGCGATACAAGTTGTGAAGAATCAAGTGGTAAAATACTTCTCCCCCGGCCATGGTTTATTTTTGTATTTAATTTCTCTTGTTATTTCAAAAAAAAAAAAAAAAAAAAAAAAAAAAAAAAAAAAATGAAAAAGAAAAAAAAAAAAAAAAAAAAAACACAAGAGAAATATTTGTTTTGTTAATAAGCCGTGGGGAAGGAAAATATATAAGGAAGTTTCAAGCGACAAGGATTTTTAAGGTAAAGAGTTATAAATTGTTAAGGATTTATGAAATTCAAGGGTTTATCATCAATAGTTGAAACCAGAAGACGAAGACTAAGAAGATCAAGGCGAGGAGAGCGGAAGGCGTTTCTATTGGATGCCGTGAGAGTGGTGTTATCTTAATTGGCGATCGGATGTGAAGGTAAGTAAGTAATCTCATCCTCGATAAAAATGGTTGATTTCCTTTCTTAGAGATCGTCAGAAAAATGGTTTTTCAAAATATTAAAAGATGTGGGTTTTTTAAAAAATATTTCGGAAGTTATCCTTCCCACCATTCAACGTGTCGCAGGAATTCTCTTTTCATTCCTACCTGCACACATGTGAGAACCATAAAAAAGCTGTCTTTTTGAGTGCAATTATCATAAAATCCTTTGTGGTGAGGCAGAAGTCGAGGCGAAATGCTTATTGATCGTTTCTCAAACACGCGTTCTCTCATTATGGTGTGGTTATTTCTCACTCAACAATTAAGAACGAGAATATGTTCTTTGGTATTTCTAATTTCTTATTACTAGCATGCAGAAATTCTATGTCCTCATAACTCTTTGGATGCTTGTGGCGCTTTGAACGCTTTGAAGTTGTGAGTTTTTAGTTTGATTTGCTCGAGGACTAGCAAAGTCTAAGTGTGGGGGAATTTGATAGGTGTAGAATACACCTAATTTACTATCTAGTAGTTTATGCTTTCTTTGCTATTTTTCTTGTAAATTATGTATTTTACGCTTGTTTTGAGTTTTGTAGCTACTTTGGAGTCGCACGGAGGAAAAGAAGAAGAAATCACTCAATTTGAGCAAAAGGGTAAAATTGTCATTTCATCAAGGAGGGAATACTATATGGAGCCCAGCTAAGGTTAAGGGGTGACTCAAATTACTGAAGAAAGGACAATAATAGTTAAGGGGAGGTCAAAGAGGTGTCCCTTATCCAAAAGAAGTGAGTGAGAATAGCACTTGGGGTGTACTTAGTGGGTGTTTGAATCCACCCATACCCTGAACTCTAACCCATACCAAAGCCCACATGTCTGATCCACCCTAACCTAAGCCCATCCATCTACACGGACCCATAACCGAAACCCGGATCCGTGTAACTATAACCTGAACAATAAATCGAGAATTACTTCTCAATCATTGTTTTGCCTGAATCAAATAGGAAATTTGGCCGCCGAAATCGGAGTTGATAAAACAAATTGAGAAGGGGATCGAATGAGGCCTTGCCATTTGAGTGAATCCGAGAGATGAAGTCGAGAGAGAGAGATTGAACTGAAACCCGGAGAAAAGTGAGGAGATGGAATTGATAAAAGGGGATCTCGTGGTGAATCGAGATTAAGAAGAAACAAGAGTTGAAGCGAGATCGAGATACGGGAGAAGAGATGATGTTCTTTGATTCGGAGGTAGATCTCGATCCGAGTATGGAATTGGCTAGGCAAATCGGCGAGAAAGAGGATGAAATTCACGGCGAAGCAATGTTGTTGTCGATCTCGGAAAGGGTACTAGCTGTTTTGAGATCCGGAGAAGATCTTTGGGAGATGGGTTTGCGGTTTAGGAGGATTTGTTGTTCTTTGTTATCGAAATGATGAGGAGATTATGAGTTTCGATATACGAGAAGATGGGTTCAATGAAGTACAAGAAATGGAAGACGGTGATGAACTGCTTTCTTTGTTGAATCGAAGATGGGTATGTCGAAGTTGGTTTTTCTTTCTTTGTTGGGTGTAGAATTGATCTTGCTAAGAAGAGAAATCGATCTTGTTGAGAGTGAAATTGAAAGGAAATTTGGGAAGATAGCGGTGGGTTATAATCAATTTGATGATTTCAGTGAGACTTGGGTTAGCGATCTTTGTTGGTGGTGCTATTGATTTGGTCTCGATGGTGGTGATAAAGGCTCTGAATTGCGGTTTAACTACAACAAGCTTGGATTGAGTATGAATGGATGGGTGTTATGGAGTTGCCTTTGAGATGATGCTAGTGGTGGTGTCTTGTCTTTGGTGAATTGTTAATGGTGGTTTCTGACTCGAATTTGGAGTTAATGGGTTTAAGTGCAGCTGTGATTTATTGCTCAGGAGATGCATTAATAGAGGAGCTGGTGGCAATTGTGACAAGGCAGGGAGCTTGAGTATGGTAGTTGCAGCCATTGAAATTGCGGGATGGTGGTCTGCTAATGGCTTTGAGATGTGGAAATTCTTTGCGAGTGGAGTGAAGCTCGGGGAGGATGCCTTGGTGGAGCTACAGGTGGTGTTGATCATTGTGCTAACAAGTGATGAATCGAGTGGAATGGCTGATGGCGGAGGAGGAGCAAATGAGCTTTGGTGGCTTGGGAGAGTGAAGCGGATGTGAGTGCAATTGGCTTGAAATTTGTCTTTATTACAGATTGTACTACTGGTTCGACTGATATGAAGCGAAGAGTGAAAATTACAGGTGTGGTTCGGGAAATGTTGCAGGCAGGATGGCATTAGTTGCAGCTGAGTTCAGGTGGTTCTGAGAGAATGGGTTGTGTGATGTTTCAAGCAATATGGCGAGAAGTGAGCTAGGTAGATGGAGGTGATTGCGGGTGGAATAGGGCTTTTATTACGGTGATAAGGGGAATTGGCATAAATTTGTTGTGTTGGTGTTGAGGTTATAGCACCGGATTGTGCATCATGACATAAGGCTGTGCAAGGTTGCAATGGCTGTGCAAGATTGAGTTGGATCATTGAATCGTTACGACTCGGTCGATTTGACCCGAGTTGACACGCACTCCCCTTCCTTTATTTGTTGACTAACGGTTGGTAGCCCGGTTGACTCGTTTGACCGTTAGTCTATGATGGACTAGCGGAATATTCTCCCGACGCGAGAAATTTTCAGGTGGCCGGCGCGTTTCGGCCAAATTCCGGCCATAATCCCGAGTTTCCGGTGAGCAAAATTCCAGAACTTTCTATGGACTTCTCTCATGGGTATGAAGACTTGGGCTAGGAATTGGATGGAGAATTGGACTCAAATTTGGAAAGAGAAGGTGGAAGAGTTGAGAAAGACTTGAATTTGGAAGTTGAATTGCAAAAGGAAAAGGATTCTAATCCTTGGAAGAGTTGGAGAATATTGAAGCCTATAAATAGAGAAGTTTTCTACAACTTCTACACATCTTTCTCTACCTTTCTACACACATCTCTACACACACAATTCTTTTCTTTTCTTATTCTTTGTGTGAACTCTTAACATGAGTAGTTAATTTTATTGATTGAGGATGAATTCCTAGTTTTTAAACATATGATTTAAGTTTTTGTTTTCAAATTCTATCTTGAAGTTTTTCACATAATTATCGATTGTTTTTACTAATAGGAGTGATCTTAAAGACATTCATGATTGATTGATAGATTGTTTAGAGTGCACGCTAAATTGATTTGTTAATTCGATCTAAAGCTAGTGAAAGTTAGGGGATAAGTAATCGTTCTTTGACTCTTTACATAAGTAGCAAACACGAGACCTTGCGGAGGGATTAGTGGAGCAATTGTGTGTAGAAACAACGTTAGCAAGTGGACCTTGAGCTAAGAGTCTAACTACTAATATCAACCTAAGAAATTCATAAAACTTAATGCATGAGCCAAGTTACATCTAGGTTGAGCTAATTCTAGGTGGCTTGGTGATTAGAATCCGGTAGTCGAGAACTTAGTGTCCGGTGATACAAGGGATTTGGGGTTTAGCAGAGCTATTAGCTGCTTTACCTACGGTTGGTGATAATTTGTGACTAATAACAAGTGGAAAAGAACATAACTTGATTCATTGTTTCGTAACGAAGAAGGATTCCTTGATCTCGTCTCTCTTATTGCTTTCAACTTTCGATTTTAATTGTTTTGTTTATTTTCTTTTGTTTTTTTACACCCCCCTTTCGTGACAACTTTACAACTAGAATCTCGTGCTCCTCGTGGGATCGACCTTGACTGCCCTATATTACTAGTTAATTAGGTAGTAAAGTATTAATTAATTTGATTGCACCTACGACACGCATCAACAGTGAACTGCCATATGACCAGTATTTCCACACACCCAACAAGGACCCTTAATTTTAATAATGCTAGATTAAGTTTCACGAAACGTACCTTTCTTGTTAGGTCCATGCTTTAGTTGCGATTGTTGTTGTCACCTTTTCCAGCTTTGGATGGCTTATGTTCAGACATATGAGCTTTGTTAGACATGTCCCTTGCAGATGACACGTTCTTGTCTTTGGTGCACAACATCTCTTCCACTTGAATCTTCTTTCCCAATTCAACCATGTTGATCTACCGATTTCATGCCTCGGCTTTTTCTTGTACTCCGACCAAGAAGATGGTAACTTCTCAATTACCGCAGACACTTGAAAAGTCTCATCAACAACCATACCTTGAGCCAAGAATCTTGGTTAATAATTTGTTGAAGTTCGAGGAATTGATCAACAACGGACTTATCATTCGTCATCTTGAACTCCATAAACTTTGCCACCAGAAATTTCTTGCTTCTATGATCTCAGCTTAGTACTTTGCTTCTAACGCAGTCCACAACTCATAAGCGGTCAAGTTCTCTTTAGCATTGTAAAAATCATACATCGCATCTTCCAAACCGTTCATGATATGATTTTTAGCGAGAAAATTAGACCTCGTGTTCATATTGACCTCCTCCTCGAGACAAAATTTCAGCATTGTACAAGTCATCACCTGGAACCCGAGTACATAGTCCAGTTCATGATGGCTCGAGATAAAACACGACATCTTGGATTGCCATCTCTTGAAATCCTTTCCAGTTAAACTTTTGTGGTCTTTCTACATCGTTGATTCCCATTGTTACAAGGAATACTAATGTGTTAAGATTGTTGGGATCTTGCAACAACGAACAGCCACGTTAGATGTATCGAAAATAATATGTAAAGAACTAATGCGAAACAACTCTCCGAAATAACTTGAAGAGGCGGAATCACGGGTTCAACAAGTTGTCCTTAACACATTAGTTCGCGGGTATACTCGAGGTTGAGTAATGCTAAACCCCTCACGGCGAAGATGTGTCCAGGATAAGGCGCCCGATATAACTTGAGTTAGGCACAACGCAAGTTACCCTCTCTTGAACTTCGGCAACAGGGATGGAGGTAAAAGCGTCGGGAAAACCTAGAATAAAAGAAGAATTTTCGAGTGTATTGAATACGAATTTGAGTTGTATTTAAAGGAGAAAATACTTGCAAATCAAGTTAGGTTTTGGTTTTCTTTAAAAAACTAGTAAAACACCTAAAAGGAATTTACCCATAAATAAAACTCTAAAAATATTTTAGGAATTAATTTCCTAAAGAAAAACTCGCCAAAAAATAAATCCGAGTAGAAGAGGAACTTGGTGCATGGCATACGCGCATATCGCATGGTTCAAAATTTGTATTTTTTCCCACCCGCTCCACCCACAATGTTGTTTTACAACATATCCATAAACATATGGTTATATAGTGGAGCTCCTTCTCTATTATACCCAATGTGGGACTAAGAGAGATTCATTCACTCATAAAATGAGCAAGTATCCTTGGACCCTTAGGTCACTATATCAAACCACACCAAGACCAAAATATTTTTTTATTAAAAACTCATTTTTTCTCCAACAATCCCCCACATGAATGAAATCTCGGAAAAACGAAAAAATCAGAGTAAGGAAAATACCATTTAGGCAAAGGTGTCCATGAGGTCTTGAACCCTTACTTAGTGAGAAATTCTGGAACTACTAGCTAAGCAGTGAACCTAGTCTTGGTGATAGCGTTGGTGTAATTCGCGACAACAACCACACATGATATTCTCTGGTGTTGCTAAGTTCGTGTGCCGTGTTGTCCAATTTATTTTGGACATATCTGTTTCTCAAAATGCTCTAGAGAATTGGCTCAATTCTCATAGGAAGGACCCCACTTCCACATTCGGATAGGTGAGTTCCATCAAAAGTGTTCTTTCTGCTACACCCCACTTCAATCTTAAATTGAAACTATGGAACTCATTAAGACTTATTTAAAAGTCATCCTCCACATGCAGTCACACTATCACATCAACACCATAGGGGAAGGGACGAGAGAATGAAATTCTCGATAGTATTTACCTTTACCCACCATGAATTAGTTGTCTCATTGAAACCTTGATCTTGGATTCTCAGTCAGCAAGGTTGAGTATCCTTCATGGCAAGTTTAATTATTGAGCCTAAGCCCCATCCCCTCGATGCTTTACTAACTATCTCCTTGGACAAACCTTTCGTCAAAGGGGCGCGATATTCTCCTTGGACTGCATCCAATCTATGGAAATAACGCCTGTTGAGATTAGTGTTTTCAAAGTGTCATGTCTTCTACGAATATGTATAGACTTTCCATTGTAGAAGCAACTCTTAGCTCTACCTATCGCTTGATTTCTTTGTCATGAGTGTATAGATATAGTCGGGGCACGAGGCCTATGCCAGAGAGGAATATCTTCTAAAAGTTTCTTAGCCATTGGCCTCCTCTCTGCTTTATCTAACGCAATAAACTCCGATTCCATAGTGGAACAGAGCTATACATGTCTGTTTGGAACTCTTCCAAGATACTGAGCCTTTCTTAAGTGAATACATATCCACTCGTACACTTAGAATCCTCGATCTGTTATCAGTTTGCATCGCAAAATCCCTCAGAGACAATGCCGGATATCCTTTGTAATTCAAACTAAAGGTCATTGTGTACTTCAAGTACTTTAGCACTCTAATAAAGTGCATCCCAATATATCCGCCCTGGATTACAAGTATACACCTTAACCTACTTACGGCATAAGCAATACGGTCTCGTACAATTCATCAAATACATCGGACTTCCTATGACTCTCGAGTATTCAAGTTGGTTAACTCCTACACCCTTATTCTTCTTGAGGCGGTGATTAGAATTATAAGGAGTACACGAGTTCTGATTAAAGCTGATTAAATTTCTTAAGTATGGATTCAACATAATGAGGCCCGGCTCGGACTATAGCCATTAGAAGTTTTCTAATCTTCATCCCTAATATGACATCAGCCCAGGGCCTAAGTCTTTCATGTCAAAGTTCTCATTCCAGTTTCTTAGTGGAATTAATAACATCCATGTTTGTACCTAGTATAATCATATCATCAAGATACAATCACACAGGCATCCTTGACAAGTTTAGTATAAACACACTTATCAGATTCATTAATTCTAAAACCACTAGAAATCATCACATGATCAAATTTTTCATGCCACTGTTTAGGTGCTTGTTTCAATCCATATAAAGATTTAACCAGTTTACACTGTCTTTTCACAACCTTTAACTACAAAGCCCTCGGGTTATTTCCATATAAATTTCTTCATCTAACTCACCATTAAGCCTTTGTCTTTACATCCATTTGATGTATCTCTAAATTATGGACAGAAGCTATAGCAATTAACATCCTAATGGAGCTAATTCTACTCACTGGTGAATAGGTGTCAAAGAAATCTATACCTTCTATTTGTCTGTAGCCTTTAGCTACCAGCCTAGCCTTGTATTTTCAATAGTTCCATCTATCTTCGTTTTCTTTTGAAAATCCATTTACAACCTATGGCCTTACACCCTGGTAAATCTACAAGTTCAAAGTACAGTTTTCTCTAAGGGAATCCATTTCACTAATGGAAGCTTCTTTCCACCACGAAGCTTGGACAAGTCATGGCTTCTCTATAAGTCGAGGATCATACTCGGCTAGGTATGTAATGCAACCGGGATAGGTTTTCTCGGTTCTAACCCTTTTACCTCTTCTAGGTTCCTTAAGTTCATCTTCCTCTAAAGGTAATAATTGACTACTTGAAGGAACATCTAGGGGATCATCAAAACATCTCTTTCGAATCACGTTTCAAAGGAAACAGGTTTCAAAAAACTCGCATCCTAGACTCCATGATAGTATTCAACCCTATGTCGGGCCCCGAGAACTCACAACCATAAACCTGAGCATTAGAATGCTCCAGGATACCCTATAAAAACACAATCAACGGTTTTGGGTCTATCTTATTTTCTTAGGAGGAGGGATGCCCACCTTTGCCAAGCACCCCACACTTTGAAGTAATCATAAGATGGTTGTCTACCTTTCCATAACTCATATGGAGTTTTATACGATCCTTTAAAGGGTACTCTGTTCAGGATGTAATTGGCGGAGAGGATAGCCTCCCCCCACAAATTCGAAGGTAATCCTGAACTAATCAACATGGCATTCATCATATCCTTAAGAGTACGGTTCTTACGTTCAGCTACACCATTGGGTGAGGTGAATAAGGAGGGTAACCTCATGTATTATGCCATGTTCTTTGAGAAATCTCCTATAGGAATTCTGTACTCACCACCACAGTCCAGACCTAATAGTTTTAATGGTAGTATTCAATTGGTTTTCGACTTCACTTTTATATATCTTAAAGGCTTCTAAGGCATCATCCTTCCCTCTAAGTAAGTAAACATGGCAGTACTTCATTTACAATCATCTATAAAAGTAATAAACCATTTCTTACCACCTCTTGTTTGAACTGACTTCATATCAACTAGGTCTGGAGTGGATTAAATCTAAGGGTTTAGAGTTTCTCTGGACATTCTTATTGAATGATTTCTTAGCATGCTTAGATTCTCGCCAAATCTCACACTTATGATATTTATCTAAAGTGAATTTGGGTATGCACCTACGCTAGCCAATTTATGCATTGATTTATAGTTTACATGACCAAGTCTACCATGCCAAACGTTCAATGACACACATGTAAGCAGAAGAATCATTCAATTTCAATTCGGGACGAGGTTACATTAAGTTTATATAGACCCCCAGTCTTATAACCCTTACCCACATAATCATTGCCCTTAGCTACTATAAGTTTTCAGACTCAATTGTAACTTTAAAACCCTTATCATCTAAACGGAGACAAGAAACAAGATTTTTTGGATATGCGGAACATGAAGAACTTCATTCAATGTGAGAGTCTTTCCGGATGTGAGCTTGAGGCCAGAGCCTTTCCTTTTCTGCAACCTCGAGTGCGGATGAGTTACCCATATAGAGTTTCTCGCCTTCCCCTACCCTCTGGTAGGAGGTGAGCAGTCTCTGTTCCCCACAAACATGCTTGGTAGCTCAGTCTACCCACCAATCCATCACATTGGTCACCCAGTTAACCAGACACCACGTGAGAAAACTCCTCTTTGCTTTTCTCAACCAGGTTAGCATTATTCTTCTTATCCTTCGTTGTCTCTGGTGAGCGCCATATGACCGGTATTTCCACACACCCAACAAGGACCCTTAATTTTAATAATGCTAGATTCTGGTTTACGAAACGTACCTTTCTTGTTAGGTCCATGCTTGAGTTGCGATTGTTGTTGTCACCTTTTCCGCTTTGGATGGCTTATGTTCGGACATATGAGCTTTGTTAGACATGTCCCTTGCGGATGACACGTTCTTGTCTTTGGTGCACAACATCTCTTCCACTTGAATCTTCTTTCCCAATTCAACCATGTTGATCTGGCTTGAGTTTCATGCCTCAGCTTTTTCTTGTACTCCGACCAAGAAGATGGTAACTTCTCAATTACATGCAGACACTTGAAAAGTCTCATCAACAACCATACCTTCCAGCAAGAATCTGGTTAATAATTTGTTGAAGTTCGAAAGAATTGATCAACACGGACTTATCATTCGTCATCTTGAACTCCATAAACTTTGCCACAGAAATTTCTTGCTTCTGCAGTCTCGGCTTGGTACTTTGCTTCTACTTGTGATCCACAACTCATAAGCGGTCAAGTTCTCTTTAGCATTGTAAAAATCATACATCGCATCTTCCAAACCCGTTCATGATATGATTTTTAGCGAGAAAATTAGACCTCGTGTTCATATTGACCTCCTCCTCAGACAAAATTTGAGCATTGTACAAGTCATCACCGGAACCGAGTACATAGTCCGGTTCATGATGGCTCGGATAAAGCGACATCTTGGATTGCCATCTCTTGAAATCCTTTCCGTTAAACTTTTGTGGTCTTTCTACATCGTTGATTCCCATTGTTACAAGGAATACTAATGTATTGTTAAGATTGTTGGGATCTTGCAACAACGAACAGCACGTTAGATGTATCGAAAATAATATGTAAAGAACTAATGCGAAACAACTCTACCGAAATAACTTGGCGAGGCGAGAATCACGGGTTCAACAAGTTGTCCTTAACACATTAGTTGGCGGGTATACTCGAGTTGAGTAATGCTAAACCCCTCACAGCGAAGATGTGTCGAGGATAAGGCTGGCGATATAACTTGAGTTAGCACAACGCAAGTTACCCTCTCTTCGAACTCGGCAACGGGGATGGAGGTGAAAGCCTAGAATAAAGAAGAATTTTCCGGTGTATTGAATACAGAATTTCGAGTTGTATTTAAAGGAGAAAATACTTGCAAATCAAGTTAGGTTTGGTTTTCTTTAAAAACTAGTAAAACACTTAAAAGGAATTTACCCATAAATAAAACTCTAAAAATATTTTAGGAATTAATTTCCTAAAGAAAAACTCGCCCAAAAATAAATCCAGTAGAAGAGGAACTTGGTGCATGGCATACGCGCATATCGCATGGTTCAAAATTTGTATTTTCCCACCCGCTCCACCCACAATGTTGTTTTACAACATATCCATAAGCATATGGTCATATAGTGGAGCTCCTTCTCTATTATACCCAATGTGGGACTAAAGAGAGATTCATTCACTCATAAAATGAGCAAGTATCCTTGGACCCTTAGGTCACTAGATCAAACCACACCAAGACCAAAATATTTTTATTAAAAACTCATTTTCTCCAACAATCCCCTACATGAATGAAATCTCGGAAAAAGCAGAAAAAATCGAGTAAGGAAAATACCATTTAGGCAAAGGTGTCCATGAGGTCTTGAACCCTTACTTAGTGAGAAGTTAGGAACTACTAGCTAAAGCAGTGAACCTAGTCTTAGTGATAGCGTTGGTGTAATTGACAACAACCACACATGATATTCTCTGGTGTTGCTAAGTTAAATGTAGTGTTGTCAATTTGGCCACTGGACATATCTGTTTCTCAAAATGCTCTAGAAAATTGGCTCAATTCTCATGAAACTGACCCCCCTTCCACATTGAGATAGGTGAGTTCCATCAAAGTGTTCTTGCTACACCCCCACTTCAATCTTAAATTGAAACTATGGAACTCATTAAGACTTATTTAAAAGTCATCCTCCACATGCGTCACACTATCACATCAACACCATAGGAAGGGCCAGAAGAATGAAATTCTCTGATAGTGTTTTACCTTTACCCACCATGAATTAGTTGTCTCATTCAAACCTTGATCTTGGATTCTCCGATCGGCAAGGTTGAGTATCCTTCATGTAAGTTTAATTATTGAGCCTAAGCCCCATCCCCTCGATGCTTTACTAACTATCTCCTTGGACAAACCTTTCGTCAAAGGGTCGCGATATTCTCCTTGATGCATCGATCTATGGAAATAACGCTTTGTTGAGATTAGTGTTTTCAAAGTGTCATGTCTTCTACGAATATGTATAGACTTTCCATTGTAGAAGCAACTCTTAGCTCTACCTATCTTGATTTCTTTGTCACAGTGTATAGATATAGGGCACAGGCCTATGCAGAGAGGAATATCTTCTAAAAGTTTCTTAGCCATTCAGCCTCCTCTCTGCTTTATCTAACGCAATAAACTCCGATTCCATAGTGGAACAGGCTATACACATGTCTGTTTGGAACTCTTCCAAGATACGAGACCTTTGCTTGCTAGAGTGAATACATATCCACTCGTACACTTAGAATCCTCACGATCCTGTTATCCGGTTTGCATCGCAAAATCCCTCAAGGCAATAGGATATCCTTTGTAATTCAAACTAAAGGTCATTGTGTACTTCAAGTACTTTAGCACTCTAATAAGTGCATCCCAATGTATCTGCCCTGGATTACAAGTATACCTGCTTAACCTACTTATAGCATAAGCAATGTCTGGTCTCGTACAATTCATCAAATACATCAGACTTCCTATGACTCTCAGTATTCAAGTTGGTTAACTCCTACACCCTTATTCTTCTTGAGATTTATGGTTAGAATTATAAGGAGTACACACAGTTTCTGATTAAAGGCGATTAAATTTCTTAAGTATGGATTCAACATAATGAGGCCAGCTCAGGACTATAGCCATTAGAAGTTTTCTAATCTTCATCCCTAATATGACATCAGCGGGGCCTAAGTCTTTCATGTCAAGTTCTCATTCAACAGTTTCTTAGTGGAATTAATAACATCCATGTTTGTACCTAGTATAAGCATATCATCAACATACAAGCATACAATCACACAGGCATCCTTGACAAGTTTAGTATAAACTCACTTATCAGATTCATTAATTCTAAAACCACTAGAAATCATCATGATCAAATTTTTCATGCCTTTTGTTTAGGTGCTTGTTTCAATCCATATAAAAGATTTAACCGGTTTACACACTTTCTTTTCACAACCTTTAACTACAAAGCCCTCAAGGTTGTTCCATATAAATTTCTTCATCTAACTCACCATTAAGAAACGCTGTCTTTACATCCATTTGATGTATCTCAAATTATGGATGAGAAATTTATAGCAATTAACATCCTAATGGAGCTAATTCTACTCGCTTTGGTGAATAGGTGTCAAAGAAATCTATACCTTCTATTTGTCTGTAGCCTTTAGCTACCAGCCTAGCCTTGTATTTTCAATAGTTCCATCTATCTTACGTTTTCTTTTGAAAATCCATTTACAACCTATGGCCTTACACCACGGAGGTAAATCTACAAGTTAAAAGTACAGTTTTCTCTAAGGGAATCCATTTCACTAATGGAAGCTTCTTTCCACCACGAAGCTTGGACAAGTCATGGCTTCTCTATAAGTCTGAGGATCAGACTGGGTAGCTAGGTATGTAATGCAACAGGATAGGTTTTCTCAGTTCTAACCCTTTTACCTCTTCTAGGTTCCCTTGGTTCATCTTCCTCTAAAGGTAATAATTGACTACTTGAAGGAACATCTAGGGGATCATCAAAACATCTCTTTCGAGAATCACGTTTCAAAGGAAAAACAGTTTCAAAAAACTCAGCATCCCTAGACTCCATGATAGTATTCAACCCTATGTCAGAAATTTCAGAACTCACAACCATAAACCTATGAGCACTAGAATGCTGGATGCCCTATAAAAACACAATCAACGGTTTTGGGTCCTATCTTATTTTCTTAGGAGGAGGGATGCCCACCTTTGCCAAGCACCCCCACACTTTGAAGTAATCATAAGATGGTTGTCTACCTTTCCATAACTCATATGGAGTTTTATCTGATCCTTTAAAGGGTACTCCCATTCGGGATGTAATTGGCGGAGAGTATAGCCTCCCCCACAAATTGAAGGTAATCTGAACTAATCAACATGGCATTCATCATATCCTTAAAGTCGGTTCTTACGTTCAGCTACACCCATTGGACTGAAGGTGAATAAGGAGGGTAACCTCATGTATTATGCCATGTTCTTCCGCAAAATCTCTATAGGAAGTTCATGTACTCACCACCACGGTCAGACCTAATAGTTTTAATGGTAGTATTCGGTGGTTTCGACTTCACTTTTATATATCTTAAAGGCTTCTAAGGCATCATCCTTCCCTCTAAGTAAGTAAACATGGGCAGATTACTTCGGTGCAATCATCTATAAAAGTAATAAACCATTTCTTACCACCTCTTGTTTGGTGACTTCATATCAACTAGATGCGAGTGGATTAAATCTAAGGGTTTAGAGTTTCTCTGGACATTCTTATTGAATGATTTCTTAGCATGCTTAGATTCTCGCAAATCTCACACATGATATTTATCTAAAGTGAATTTGGGTATGCAGCCTACATAGCCAATTTATGCATTGATTTATAGTTTACATGACCAAGTCTGCCATGTGCCAAGCGTTGATGACACACACATGTAAGCGAGAAGAATCATTCAATTTCAATTGAGGACGAGTTACATTAAGTTTATAGACCCGAGTCTTATAACCCTTACCACATAATCATTGCCCTTAGTTTTACTATAAGTTTTCCAGACTCAATTGTAACTTTAAAACCCTTATCATCTAAAAGCAAGAACAAGAAGCAGATTTTTGCGGATATGTCCGGAACATGAAGAACTTCATTCAATGTGAGAGTCTTTCAGATGTGAGCTTCGGGCAGGCCTTTCCTTTTCCTGCAACCTCTGATGCAGATGAGTTACCCATATAGAGTTTCGCCTTCCCTACCCTGGGTAGGAGGTGAGCAGTCTCTGTTCCCACAAACATGCTTGGTAGCTCCAGTCTACCCACCAATCCATCACATTGGTCATTGATTAACTTTGGACACCACGCGTGAAAACTCTCTTTGCTTTTCTCAGCCAGGTTAGCATTATTCTTCTTATCCTTCGTTGTCTACAGTGAACTGCCATATGACCAGTATTTCCACACCCAACAAGGACCCTTAATTTTAATAATGCTAGATTCCGGTTTACGAAACGTACCTTTCTTGTTAGGTCCATGCTTCGAGTTGCGATTGTTGTTGTCACCTTTTCCGACTTTGGATGGCTTATGTTCAGACATATGAGCTTTGTTAGACATGTCCCTTGCAGATGACACGTTCTTGTCTTTGTGCACAACATCTCTTCCACTTGAATCTTCTTTCCCAATTCAACCATGTTGATCTACATGATTTCATGCCTCGGCTTTCTTGTACTCCGACCAAGAAGATGGTAACTTCTCAATTACTGAGACACTTGAAAAGTCTCATCAACAACCATACCTTCAGCAAGAATCAAGTTAATAATTTGTTGAAGTTCGAGGAATTGATCAACAACAGACTTATCATTCGTCATCTTGAACTCCATAAACTTTGCCACCAGAAATTTCTTGCTTCTGTGATCTCGGCAGTACTTTGCTAAGCGATCCCACAACTCATAAAAGCAGTCAAGTTCTCTTTAGCATTGTAAAAAATCATACATCGCATCTTCCAAACCGTTCATGATATGATTTTTAGCCAGAAAATTAGACCTCGTGTTCATATTGACCTCCTCCTCGAGACAAAATTTGCCCATTGTACAAGTCGTCACACCGGAACAGTACATAGTCCAGTTCATGATGGCTCGAGATAAAAGACATCTTAGATTGCCATCTCTTGAAATCCTTTCCGTTAAACTTTTGTGGTCTTTACATATTTGATTCCCATTGTTACAAGGAATACTAATGTGTTAAGATTGTTGGGATCTTGCAACAACGATAAAAGACGTTAGATGTATCGAAAATAATATGTAAAGAACTAATGCGAAACAACTCTCTGGAAATAATGACGAGAGGCGAATCACGGGTTCAACAAGTTGTCCCTTAACACATTAGTTAGATTGGGTATACTCGAGTTGAGTAATGCTAAACCCCTCACAGCGAAGATGTGTCGAGGATAAGGCCCGATATAACTTGAGTTAGCACAAGCACTTAAATTACCCTCTCTTGAACTTCGTGAGGATGGGTGAGAAAACCTAGAATAAAAAGAAGAATTTTTTTTCAGTGTATTGAATACAGAATTTCGAGTTGTATTTAAAGGAGAAAATACTTGCAAATCAAGTTAGGTTTTGGTTTTCTTTAAAAAACTAGTAAAACACCTAAAAGGAATTTACCCATAAATAAAACTCTAAAAATATTTTAGGAATTAATTTCCTAAAGAAAAACTCGCCAAAAAATAAATCCAGCAGTAGAGAGGAACTTGGTGCATGGCATACGCGCATATCGCATGGTTCAAAATTTGTATTTTTCCCACCAGCTCCACCCACAATGTTGTTTACAACATATCCATAAGCATATGGTCATATAGTGGAGCTCCTCTCTCTACATATACCCAATGTAGGACTAAAGAGATTCGTTCACTCATAAAATGAGCAAGTATCCTTGGACCCTTAGGTCACTAGATCAAACCACACCAAGACCAAAATATTTTTATTAAAAACTCATTTTCTCCAACAATCCCCACATGAATGAAATCTCGGAAAAAGCGAAAAAAATAAGAGTAAAGGAAAATACCATTTAGGCAAAGGTGTCCATGAGGTCTTGCTTTACTTAGTGAGAATTACCGAACTACTAGCTAAGCAGTGAACCTAGTCTTGAACTGTAGCGTTGAAGGCTGTCATGTGACAACAACCACATGATATTCCCTGGTGTTCTTTAAGTTCAGGCTAAAGTATTGTCCAATTTGGCCACTGGACATATCTGTTTCTCAAATGCTCAGAGAATTGGCTCGATTCTCAGGAAGCGCCCCCTTCCACATTGGGATAGGTGAGTTCCATCAAGATGTATTTTTTTGCTACACCACTTCAATCTTAAATTGAAAACTATGGAACTCATTAAGACTTATTTAAAAGTCATCCTCCACATGCGGTATATCATCACATCAACACCATAGGGAAGGAGAGAATGAAATTCTCATTAGTTACAACACCACCATGAATTAGTTGTCTCATTCGAAACCTTGATCTTGGATTCTCAGTCGGCAAGGTTGAGTATCCTTCATGGCAAGTTTAATTATTGAGCTAAGCCCCATCCCCCGATGCTTTACTAACTATCTCCTTGGACAAACCTTTAGTCAAAGGGTCCGCGATATTCTCCTTGGACTGCATCCAATCCCATGAAATACTTTGTTGAGATTAGTGTTTTCAAAGTGTCATGTCTTCTACGAATATGTATAGACTTTCCATTTGTAAATGACTCTTAGCCTCTACTATAGCAGATTCTTTATCCTGATGTATAGATATAGCCGCACGAGGCCTATGCCAGAGAGGAATATCTTCTAAAAAGTTTCTTAGCCATTGACCTCCTCTCCCGCTTTATCTAACGCAATAAACTCCGATTCCATAGTGGAATGAGCTATTATGTCTGTTTGGAACTTCCCAAGATACAAGGCCTTTTCTAGGAGTGAATACATATCCGCTCGTACACTTAGAATCCTATGATCGTTTATCCGGTTGCATCGCAAAATCCCCTCAAGGACGGGGATATCCTTTGTAATTCAAACTAAAAGGAGTCATTGTATTACTTCAAGTACTTTAGCACTCTAATAAGTGCATCCTAAATGTATATACGCCGGATTACAAGTATACCCTTAACTGCCCCATAAGCAATATCCGGTCTCGTACAATTCATCAAATACATCGGACTTCCTATGACTCTCGAGTATTCAAGTTGGTTAACTCCTACACCCTTATTCCTTTTGAGACGGCGGTTAAATTATAAAAAAGAAGTACACACGAGGTTTCTGAGCAAACCGATTAAATTTCTTAAGTATGGATTCAACATAATGAGACTGGCTACAGACTATAGCCATTAGGAAGTTTTTAATCTTCATCCCTAATATGACATCGCGGGGCCTAAGTCTTTCATGTCAAAGTTCTCATTGGCCAGAGTTTCTTAGTGGAATTAATAACATCCATGTTTGTACCTAGTATACATATCATCAACATACAAACATACAATCACAAGGGCATCCTTGTGAGTTTAGTATAAACACTTATCGGATTCATTAATTCCCAAAACCACTAGAAATCATCCCATGATCAAATTTTCATGCCATTTTAGGGCTTGTTTCAATCCATATAAAGATTTAACGGTTTACACACTTTCTTTTCACAAACCTTTAACTCACAAAGCCCTCGAGTTGTTATATAAATTTCTTCATCTAACTCACCATTAAGAAACGCTGTCTTTACATCCATTTGATGTATCTCTAAATTATGGATGTGGCTTCTGCAATTAACATCCTAATGGAGCTAATTCTACTCAGTAGTGAATAGGTGTCAAAGAAATCTATACCTTGTCTGTAGCTTTAGCTACCGGCCCTAGCCTTGTATTTTTCAATAGTTCCATCTATCTTACGTTTTCTTTTGAAAATCCATTTTACAACCTATGGCCTTACCCCCGGAGGTAAATCTACAAGTTCAAAAGTACCAGGTTTTCTCTAAGGGGAATCCATTCTACTAATGGAAGCTTCTTTCCACCAGCTTCCGGACAAAGTCATGGCTTCTCTATAAGTCCGAGGAAGGATCGGACTAGGTATGTAATGCAAACTGTGAGGATAGGTTTTCTGGGGCGAACCCTTTTACCTCTTCTAGAGTTTCACTTCCTGGTTCATCTTCCTCTAAGGTAATAATTGACTACTTGAAGGAACATCTAGGATCATCAAAACATCTCTTTCGAGAATCACGTTTCAAAAGGAAAAACAGTTTCAAAAAACTTCGGCATCCCTGGGCTCATGATATGTATTCAACCCTATGGGAAATTTTAACTCATGACCATAAACCTATGAGCACTAGGGAATGCCTGTGGATACTCCTATAAAAACATAATCAACGGTTTTGGGTCTATCTTATTTTCTTAGGAGGAGGGATGCCCCGCTTTGCCAAGCACCCCACACTTTGGGTAATCATAAGATGGTTGTCTACCTTTCCATAACTTATATGGAGTTTTATCGATCCTTTAAAAGGGTACTGTTCGGGATGTAATTGCGGAGAGTATAGCCTCCCCCACCGTGAAGGTAATCTGAACTAATCAACATGGCATTCATCATATCCTTAAGGGTACGGTTCTTACGTTGTTACACCATTGGGTCGAGGTGAATAGGCGAGGTAACCTCATGTATTATGCCATGTTCTTGAAAATCTCTATAGAGTTCCGCTACTCACCACCACGATCAGACCTAATTTTAATGGTAGTATTCAATTGGTTTCGACTTCACTTTTATATATCTTAAAGGCTTCTAAGGCATCATCCTTCCCTCTGAAAGTAAGTAAACATGGCAGATTTGATAATCATCTATAAAGTAATAACCATTTCTTACCACCTCTTGTTTGGTGACTTCATATCAACTAGGTACAGGTGGATTAAATCTAAGGGTTTAGAGTTTTCTGGACATTCTTATTTGAATGATTTCTTAGCATGCTTAGATTCTACGCAAATCTGCACTTATGATATTTATCTAAAGTGAATTTGGGTATGCATTTCTACCTTAGCCAATTTATGCATTGATTTATAGTTTACATGACCAAGTCTACTATGCCAGCGTTCAATGATGACACATAAAGTGAAGAATCATTGTTCAATTGTGGATAGGTTACATTAAGTTTATATAGACCCCCAGTCTTATAACCCTTACCACATAATCATTGCTTACTTAGTTACTATAAGTTTTCCAGGACTCAATTGTAACTTTAAAGCCATATCATCTAAAACAGAACAGAAATAAGATTTTTGCAGATGTCACTGGAAACATGAAGAACTTGTTCAATGTGAGAGTCTTTCCAGATGTGAGCTTGGACCGACCTTTCCTTTCCCCGCAACCTCCGTGCGGATGGGTTACCCATATAGAGTTTCTCGCTTCCCTGCCCTGCGGTAGGAGGTGAGCAGTGTCTCTGTTCCACAAACATGCTTAGTAGCTCAGTCTACCACCAATCCATCACATTGGTCACCAGTTAACCCGGACACCACGGCGAAAACTCCTCTTTGCTTTTCTCGGCCAAAGTTAGCATTATTCTTCTTATCCTTCGTTGTCTCGGTTAACCGCCGTATGACAGTATTTTCCACATAACACCCAACAAGGACCCTTAATTTTAATAATGCTAGATTAGTTTCTGAAACGACTTACCTTTCTTGTTAGGTCCATGTGATTGCGATTGTTGTTGTCACCTTTTCAAGCTTTGGATGGCTTATATTTGACATATGAGCTTTGTTAGACATGTCCCTTGCAGATGACACGTTCTTGTCTTTGGTGCATAAACATCTCTTCCCTTGAATCTTCTTTCCTGATTCAACCATGTTGATCTCGCTTCGATTTCATGCCTCGGCTTTTTCTTGTACTCCGACCAAGAAGATGGTAACTTCCCGATTCCACTTGAGACATTTGAAAAGTCTCATCAACAACCATACTTTGTCAAAGAAGAATGCAGTTAATAATTTGTTGAAGTTAGGGAATTGATCAACAATAGACTTATCATTCAATCATCTTGAACTCCATAAACTTTGCCACTGAAATTTCTTGCTTCACTGTTGATCTCGGCTTGGTACTTTCTTCTAACGATCCCATAACTCATAAACGGTCAAGTTCTAACTTTAGATTGCAAAAATTACATCAATCTTCCAAAACAGATTTCATGATATGATTTTTAGCCGTAAAATTAGACCTCCTCGTCATTCATATTGACCTCCTCCTCGAGACAAAATTTCAAAGATTGCATAAGTCATCAATTGAACTAAAGAGATAGTCGATTCGCTGATGGCCTAGATAAAATAAAATCTTCGATTGCCGTCTCTTGAAATCCTTTCCCGTTAAACTTTTGTGGTCTTTCTACATCGTTGATTCCCATAAGTTACCTGAGGAATACTAATGTGTTAAGATTTTTTGGATCTTGCAACGAACGTAATGCCACGTTAGATGTGCTCGAAAATAATATGTAAAGGTTAACTAATGCATAAAACAACTTTCATCAAATAATCTGACGAGGCGAGAATCACAGTTCAACAAGTTGTCCTTAACACGTTAATTGTGGTATACTCGAGGTTGAGTAAATGCTAAACCCCTCACAGCGAAGATGTGTCGGATAAAACACTATAGATATCTGAGTTAGATAACGTGCTCCTCAATCAGCAGGGATGGAGGTGAGAAAACCCAGAATAAAGAAGAATTTTCGGTTGTATCAATACGAGAATTTTGAGTTGTATTTAAAGGAGAAATACTTGCAAATCAAGTTAGGTTTTGGTTTTCTTTAAAAACTAGTAAAACACCTAAAGGAATTTACCCATAAATAAAACAAAAAAATATTTTAGGAATTAATTTCCTAAAGAAAACTCCGAAAAAATAAATCCGAGTAGAAGAGGAACTTGGTGCATGGTATGCGCGCATATGTGGTTCAAAATTTGTATTTTTCCCGCTCCACTCCACAATGTTTGTTTTACAACATATCCATAAGCATATGGTCATATAGTGGTTTACCATTATACCCCGATGGGACTAAAGAGATTCATTCACTCGTAAAATGAGCAAGTATCCTTGGACCCTTAGTCACTAGATCAAAACCACACCAAGACCAAAATATTTTTATTAAAAAAACTCCATTTTTCTCCAACAATCCCCATGAATGAAATCTCGGAAAACGAAAAAATGGTAAGGAAAATACCATTTAGGCGAAAGGTGTCCATGAGGTCTTGAACCTTACTTAGTGAGTTACCAACTACTAGCCAGCAGTGAACCTAGTCTTGAAACCTGGAGTAGCTGTTGGCGATAAACAACCACACATGATATTCTCACGGGTGTTTGCTAGTTAAATATAGTGTTGTCCGATTTGGCCCTGGACATATCTCGCTTTTCTAAAATGCTCTAGAGAATTGGCCTCGATTCTCCTACAGGAAATGACACTTCCACATTCGGACAGGAGTTCCATCAAAATTATTCTTTGCACTCACCACTTCAATCTTAAATTGAAACTATGGAACCTCATTAAGACTTATTTAAAAGTCATCCTCCACATGCAAGATACATTTATCACATCAACACCATAGTGAAGGGACAGGAGAATGAAATTCTCACGATAGTATTACCTTTACCCACCATGAATTAGTTGTCTCATTCGAAACCTTGATCTTGATTCTCCAGTCGACAAGGTTGAGTATCCTTCATGGCAAGTTTAATTATGGAGCCCAAGCCCCATCCCCTCGATGCTTTACTTAACCATCTCCTCGACAAAGCAACTTTCACAAAGGAGTCTATATCTCCTTTGACCGCATCCAACGATGGAAATGATGCGCTGTTGAGATTAGTGTTTTCAAAGTGTCATCTTACGAATATGTATAGATTTCCATTGCATAAACTTTAGCCTAGCTCTATCGCATGATTTCTTTTGTCTGATGTATAGATATAGGTGGCAGGGCACATGCGAGAGGAATATCTTACAAAGTTTTCTTAGCCATTGACCTCCTCTCCTCTCAGCTGTCTAACGATAAACTCCGATTCATAGGGGAAACGAGCTACATGTCTGGTGGAACTTTCCAGATATCTGAGACAAACTCAAGCAGTGAATACATATCCAACCGTACGCAGAATCCTCGATCCCTGTTATCAGGTTTACTTGCAAAATCCCTCATGACGGCCGGATATCCTTTGTAATTCAAACTAAGATCATTGTGTACTTCAAGTACTTTGCTTTCTAATAAGTGCATCCGTCGATCTCGCCCGGGATTACAAGTATACCCGCTAACTTCTACTTACGGCATAAGCAATGTCTGTCTGATTCATCCAAATACATGGACTTCCTATGACTCTCTTGTATTCTAATTGGTTAACTCCTACCCTTATTCTTCTTGAGGCACGATTAGAATTATAAGGAGTACACAAAGTTTATTAAGCGATTAAATTTCTAAGTATGGATTGACATAATGAGAGTGACTCGGACTATAGCCATTAGAAGTTTTTCTAATCTTCATCCCTAATATGACATCAGCGGGGCCTAAGTCTTTCATGTCAAAGTTCTCATCTATGATTTCTTAGTGGGTCATATATCCATGTTTGTACCCTAGTATAAGCATATCATCAACATACAAGCATAAGACAGGCATCCTTGACAAGTTTAGTATAAACACACTTATCGATTCATTAATTCTAAGTTCACTCAGAAATCATCACATGATCAAATTTTCATGCCACTTGTTTAGGTGCTTGTTTGATCCATATAAAGATTTAAACAAATTTTTACACACTTTCTTTTACAACCTTTATTTACAAAGCCCTCAAAGTTGTTCCATATAAATTTCTTCATCTAACTACTACCATTAAGAAACGCTGCCTTTACATCCATTTGATGTATCTCTAAATTATGATGAAGCTATAGCAATTAACATCCATGGAGCTAGATTATACTCACTTTGGTGAATAGTGTCGAAAGAAATCTATACCTTGATATTTGTGTGGCCTTTAGCTACCAGCCTAGCCTTGCATTTTCTAACAGTTCCATCTATCTTACGTTTTCTTTGAAAATCCATTTACAACCTATGGCCTTACACCTGGAGGTAAATGCAAGTTCAAGAAATACTAGTTTCTGCAAGGGAATCCATTTCACTAATGGTTTCTTTCCACCCACGGCTTCCGGACAAGTCATGGCTTATAAGTCCGAGGATCGGACTCGGCAGGGTATGTAATCAACTGACAGGATAGGTTTCTGAGGTTCTAACCCTTTTACCTCTTAGGTTCACTTCCCTCGGTTCATCTTCCAAGCGTAATAATTATTCTTGGAAGGAACATCTAGGGATCATCAAACATCTCTTTGAGAATCACGTTCAAAGGAAAAGCCAGGTTCAAAACTTCGGCATCCCTAGACTCCGTGATAGTATTCAACCCTATGCCTTTCGAAATTTAACTCACAACATAAACCTAT
Source organism: Papaver armeniacum (assembly GCA_023531295.1). Taxonomy (NCBI): domain Eukaryota; kingdom Viridiplantae; phylum Streptophyta; class Magnoliopsida; order Ranunculales; family Papaveraceae; genus Papaver; species Papaver armeniacum. The sequence goes on from JAJJWW010015095.1 coordinate 162,591, forward strand.
GAGCAGCCTGAGATCGCCACTATAAAAAACACAATCAACGGTTTTGGGTCCTATCTTATTTTTCTTAGGAGGAGTGGATGCCACTTTGCCAAGCACCCCACTCCCTGAAGTAATCATAAGATGGTTGTCTACCTTTTCCACTTAACTCATATGGAGTTTATCCGATCCTTTAAAAGGGTACTGCTCAGGATGTAGTGGTGAGAGCAGTATAGCCTCCCCTTCGAAGGTAATCTGAACTCAATCAACATGGTAAGCATTAAATCATTATCCTTAAGGGTACAGGATTCTTTACGTTAAATTACCATTGGACCGAGGTGAATAAGGAGGGTAACACTCATGTATTATGCCATGTTCTTCACGGTAAAATCCTATAGAATTCTTGTACTCACCACCACTGATCGGACCTAATAGTTTTAATGGTAGCATTGATTGGTTTCACTTCACTTTTATATCTTAAAGGCTTCTAAGGCATCATCCTTCCCTCTAAGTAAGTAAACATGGCATTCTTCAGATAATCCATCTATAAAAGTAATAAAAACCATTTCTTACCACCTCTTGTTTGGTGACTTCATATCAATCTAGGTCAGTGGATTAAATCTGAGGTTTAGAGTTTCTCTGGGCATTCTTATCAATGATTTCCTAGCATGCTTAGATTCTAGCAAATCTCACGCCTTGATATTTATCTAAAGTGAATTGGGGGTATGCGACCTACGCTAGCCAATTTATGCATTGATTTATAATTTGCATATGACTAAGCCTACCATGCCAAATGCTCAATGACACACACATGGCGGAGAGTAATCATTGATTTCAATCAGGACAGTTACATTAAGTTTATATAGACTGATCTTATAACCCTTACCCATAATCATTGCCCATAGTTACTGCCTTTGCATCGGTGTAACTTTAAAACCCTTTATCATCTGTGCAAAGAACAAGAAACAAGATTTTGCGAGATCGGAACATAAGAACTTCATTGATGTAGAGTCTTTCCAGATGGAGCTTCGCATCGACCTTTCCTTTCCCTGCAACCTCGGTACGGATAGGTTGCCATGGTGAGTAGAGTTTCTCTCTCTACCTGCCCTCAGAGGAAGTGTGCAGTCCTGTTCCTACAAACATCTTGGTAGCTCCAGTCTACCCCGCAATCCATCGCATTGGTCACTTTGATTAACCCGGACACCACAGCAGAAAACTCCTCTTTGCTTTCTTTTCTCAAACTGGCAGTTAGCATTATTCTTCTTATCCTTACGTTGTTCACGGTGAACCGCCATATGACCAAAGATTTCCACACACCTAAACAAGGACCCTTAATTTTTAATAATGCTAGATTGGTTTCTGAAACGACCTTTCTTGTTAGGTCCATAGCGAGTTGCGATTGTTGTTACCTTTTGACTTTGGATGGCTTAATGTCTCGAGACATGAGCTTTGTTAGACATGTCCCTTCTGCGGATGACACGCTCTGTCTTTGCCTTCCTGACACTCTCTTCCACTTGAATCTTCTTTCCCCAATTCAACCATGTTGATCTGCATGATTTAAATGCCTCGGCTTTTCTTGTACTCCACCAAGAAGATGGTAACTTCTCAATTACCGCAGCATAATTTGAAAAGTCATCAACAACCATACCTTCTCAGTAAGAATGCAGTTAATAATTTGTTGAAGTTCGAGGAAGTGTCAACGAGACTTATCAGTGCGTCATCTTGAACTCCTAAACTTGCCACCAGAGAATTTCTTGCTTCCTGCAAGTCTCACTAGTACTTTGGCTTCTAACGCACTCACAACTCATAAGTACTCAGTTCTCTTTTAGCGTTGTAAAATCATACATCGTCTTCCAAACCGTTCATGATATGATTTTTGCCGAAGAAAAATTAGACCTCGTGTTCATATCGACCTCCTCTGGACAAAATTTCAGCATTATGCAAGTCGTCACGGAACGTGCATAGTCCATTCATGATGGCCTGGGATAAAAATAAGAGCATCTTGGATTGTCATCTCTTGAAATCCTTTAGTTAAACTTTTGTGGTCTTTACATCGTTGATTCCCATTGTTACAAGGAATACTAATGTTAGATTGTCAGATCTTGCAACAAATTCATTGCGTTAGATATATCGAAAATAATATGTAAAGAACTAATGCGAAACAATCCTCAGCACCAAATAACTTGACGAAGGGCGAATCACAGTTCGACAAGTTGTCCTTGGGGCACGTTAGTTAGCGGGGTATACCTGAGTTGAGTAATGCTAAACCCTGCTGGCGAATGTGTCCGAGGATAAGATCGCCTCGATATAAATTTGGAGTTAGCACAACGCAAGTTACCTGTCGAACTTCGGCCACAGGGATGGAGGTGAAAACCTTGCACAGAATAAAGAAGAATTTTTTCGAGTGTATTGGTCTGAAATTTCGAGTTGTATTTAAAGGAGAAAATACTTGCAAATCAAGTTAGGTTTGGTTTTCTTTAAAAACTAGTAAAACACCTAAAAGGAATTTACCCATAAATAAAACTCTAAAAATATTTTAGGAATTAATTTCTAAAGAAAACTCGCAAAAAATAAATCCGAGTAAGAGGAACTTGGTGCATGGCATACGATATCGCATATCATGGGTCAAAATTGCATTTTTTCCACCACAGCTCACCCACAATGTTGTTCACAAAATATATCCATAAACATATGGTCATATAGTGGAAGCTCTTGTCTATTACCCAAAATGGGACTAAAGAGAGATTAAATTTAATCTTCAAATGAGCAAGTATCCTTGGACCCTTAGGTCACGGATCAAACCACGAACCAAAATATTTTTATTAAAACTCATTTTTCTCCAATCCCAACTTCAGATAGATGAAACGAAGCTTCAAAACGAAAAATCGAGTAAGGAAATACCATTTAAGCAAAGGTGTCCATGAGGTCTTGAAACCACTTACTTCGTGAGAAGTTACCGGAACTACTAGCAAAGCAGTGAACCTAGTCTTGAATCGGGAGACGTTGTGTAAGTCGCGACAACAACCACACATGACATTCTCTGGTGTTTGCTAAGTTAAATCTTAGTATTGTCAATTTGGCCTGGACATATCCTGTTTCTCAAAATGCTCTAGAGAATTGGCTCAATTCTCAGGAAGCGCTCTCACTTCCCACATTCGAGATAGGTGAGTTCCGACCGAGAGTGTTCTACACTCCCACGATCTTAAATTAAACTATGGAACTCATTAAGACTTATTTAAAAGTCATCCTCCACATGCGATCAAGCACTATCACATCGACACCATAGGAAGGGACAAGAAGAATGAGAATTCCATAGTGTTTACCTTTACCCACCATGAATTAGTTGTCTCATTCAAACCTTGATCTTGGATCTCCGTCGTGAGTTGAGTATCCCCTTCATGGCAAGTTTGTTAATGAGCCTAAGCCCCATCCCCGATGCTTTCTTACGCACTTATCTCCTTGGACAAACCTTTTCACAAAGGGTCGCGATATTCTCCTTGGCATCCAATCTATGGAAATACCGCTTTGTTGAGATTAGTGTTTTCAAAGTGTCATGTCTTGGCGAATATGCTTATAGACTTTCCATTGAGAAGCAACTCTTAGCTCTACTCTATTTTCTTTATTAGAACAAAGAAGACAGAGCATAGCCGGTACAGCCCTATGCCAGAGAGGAATATCTTCTAAAAGTTTCTTAGCCATTCGGCCTCCTCTCCCGCTTTATCTAACGCATAAACTCAGATTCCAGTGAACGAGCTATACATGTCTGTTTGGAACTCTTCCAGGAATCTGTACCTTTTCGCTAGAGTGAATACATATCCACATTAATTTAAGGGAATCCATGGATCTATATTATCCGGTTGCATGTAAAATCCCTCAAGAGGCTTCTGGATATCCTTTGTAATTCAAACTAAGGTCATTGTGTACTTGCCACTTGCTTTTCTAATAAGTGCATCCTGATATATATCCTTACTGGATTACAAGTATGCACCCGCTAACCATTTTTTCTAAGCAATGTCCGGGTCTCAGTAAATGATCAAGTAAACACATCGGACTTCTATGACTCTCGAGTATTCAAGTTGGTTAACTCTACACCCTCTTATTCTTCTTGAGACGCGATTTAAATTATAAGGACACAGTTCTGATTAACCGATTAAATTTCTTAAGTATGGATTAGCCATAATGAGACCGAGCTCGGACACTAGCCAGCCAGAAGTTTTTCTAATCTTCATCCCAATATGACATCAGCGGGCTCAAGTCTTTCATGTCAAAGTTCTCGTTAACTTTGATTTCTAGTGGAATTAATAACATCCATGTTTGCCTAGTATAAGCATATCATCGAAGCATACAAGCATAATCACACGGGCATCCTTGACAAGTTTAGTATAAACACTTATCGATTCATTAATTCTAAAACCACTAGAAATCATCACGTGATCAAAATTTTTCATGCCATTGTTTAGGTGCTTGTTTGATCCATATAAAAGATTTAAACGGTTTTACACTTCTTTTCCACTGACCTTTAACTATAAAGCCCTCAGGAGTTGTTTCCATATAAATTTCATCTAACTACCATTAAGAAACGTTTGTCTTTACATCCATTTTGATGTATCTCTAAATTATGGACAGGTTTAAGCTATTTAACATCCTGTCGGAGCCAATTCTACCATTTTGGTGAATAGGTGTCAAAGAAATCTATACAGCCACATTTGTCTGTAGCCTTTAGCTACCAGCCTAGCCTTGTATTTTGAATAGTTCCATCATCTTACGTTTTTCTTTTGAAAATCCATTTACAAACCTGGCCTTACACCTCGGAGGTAAATGCAAGTTCAAAAGTACTGATTTTCTAAGGGAATCATTTCACTAATGGAAAGCTTCTTTCCACCAGAAAACACCTGACAAATTCATAGCTTCTCTATAAGTCCCAGGATGGAACTTACTAGGTATATGTAATGCAAACTGGGGATAGGTTTTTCTCGATTCACAACCTTTTACCTCTCTAGGTTCCATTAGTTCATCTTCCCTCAAAAGGTAATAATTGACTACTTGAAGGAACATCTAGGGGATCATCAAAACATCTCTTTCGAGAATCACGTTTGAAAAGAAAACAGTTCAAAAAACTCGTGATCCCTAGCACCCACAGTAGTATTCAACCCCTATGCCGAAATTTTAACTCATAACCATAAACCTGAGCCTTTAGAGCTCAGGATACCCTATAAAAACACGATCAACGGTTTTGGGTCCTATCTTATTTTCTTAGGAGGAGGGATGCCCACTGCCAAGCAATTTCTACACTTTGAAGTAATCATAAGATGGTTGTCTACCTTTCCATAACTGTATGGAGTTTTATCGATCCTTTAAAGCGGTACTGTTCAGGATGTAATTGGAGAGAGTATAGCCTCCCCAAATTCGAAGGTAATCTCTAGTTTAATCAACATGGCATTCATCATATCCTTAAGGGTACAGTTCTTACGTTCAGCTACACCATTGGATGAGGTGAATAAGGAGGGGTAACCTCATGTATTATGCCATGTTCTTCGTAGAAATCTCCTATAGGAAGTGCGTACTCACCACCACGATCAGACCTAATAGTTTAATGGTAGTATTCAATTGGTTTCGACTTCACTCTTTATATATCTTAAAGGCTTCTAAGGCATCATCCTTCCCTCTAAGTAAGTAAACATGGCAGACTTCGTACAATCATCTATAAAAAAGTAATAAACCATTTCTTACTACCTCTTGTTTGAACCGACTTCAGTATCAAACTAGGTCCAGGGATTAAATCTAAGGGTTTAGAGTTTCTCCGGACATTCTTATTGAATGATTTCTTAGCATGCTTAGATTCTCTTAAATCTCACACTTATGATATTTATCTAAAGTGAATTTGGGTATCACTGACGCTACGGCCAATTTATGCATTGATTTATAGCCATATGACCAAGCCCATGCCAAAGCGTCAATGACACACACATAGCGAGAGAAGAATCATTCAATTTCAATTCGGAGACGGGTTACATTAAGTTTATATAGACCCAGTCTTATAACCCTTACCCACATAATCATTGCCTCTTTTAGTTACTATAAGTTTTCGGACTCGGTGTAACTTTTAAAGCCTTTATCATCTAAAAAACGTAACAAGCAAAGATTTTGGCGGATGTCCTGGAACAGGGCAAGAACATTCAATGAGAGTCTTTCGAGATGTGAGCTTGAGCCTGAGCCTTTCCTTTGCTGCTGCAACCTCTCGATGCGAGATGAGTTACCAGTATAGAGTTTTCCGCCTTCCCCTACCCTCCGGTAGAGTGAGCAGTGCTGTTCCTACAAACATGTGGTAGCTCCGAGTCTACCCCAATCCACTGCATTGGTCACTGACATTAACCGGACACAGTAAAAACTCCTCTTTGCTTTTATCAACCAGTTAGCATTATTCTTCTTATCCTTACGTTGCCCACATGAAGCGCCATATGACCGGTATTTCCACACCCAACAAGGACCTCTTTTAACGGGTTAAATGCTAGATTCCAGTTTCATTAAATTACTTTCTTGTTAGGTCCATCTTTGAGTTGCGATTGTTGTTGTCGCCTTTTCGACTTTGGATGGCTTATGTTCGAACATATGAGCTTTGTTAGACATGTCCTCGCAGATGACACGTTAACTTTGTCTTTGGTGCACAAACATCTCTTCACTCTGAATCTTCTTTCCCAATCTAACCATGTTGATCCACAAGTTTCATGCCTCGGCTTTTCTTGTACTCACTCAAGAAGATGGTAACTTCTCGGTCAGCAGGACACTTTGGAAAAGTCCTATCAATGACCATACCTTGACAAGAATCTGGTTAACATTTGTTGAAGTTAGAGGAATTGATCGACAGCAGACTTATCATTCGTCATCTTGAACTTTCCAAACTTTGCCTAGAAATTTCTTGCTTCCTGCGTACTCGGCTTGGTACACAACCTAGTGATCCCGCGCTCAACTGAGTCAAGTTCTCTTTAGCATTGTAAAAACTCATACATCGCATCTTCCAAACCGTTCA